>WSTJ01001975.1:0-10002 GCA_019623705.1 Ceratobasidium sp. 428 | reverse complement strand
AACACTAGCCGCGCTAAAGCCTGCTAGTATGGTCACACTGTAGAGGGGAGAGTTGACGAGGTAGAACAAGCTGAGGGTACTCGGCTTGTTCTCCACTGTATATATACTACGAGGTACATGGTCTGTGCGTACGTGAGTCATACATCGTAGGGCAAGGCAGTACATCGTAGAAGTGGGTCAGTACAGTGGAAACAAGTCATAGCCACAAGTAGGTGGCCGAAAGAGGGAGTACTGCACGGGTTGTGCTGCTTGGGTAAGGGCTGCTTACAAAGGGGCTTACGAGAGTCAAGCCACAAGACAAAGTGAGAAGGCGCGTCAGCGCTAGGGCACACAGGCGAGAAGATAGGCGCGCAGCGCGAAAGGTCGTGAAGCGTGAGAGCGGGTCACGACATTGTCCCCCTCTTAGTGGTCCATTTAGGGGACATGAATGGGCCACATGAAGAAAAGTGGAAAGTTCGTAAAAAAAAAAGGGAAAATACATGTTTAAAAACGAGCGGCCGCTGACAAGGTAGGCCAAGACTCGTCCAAGGCCAGTCTAGCACAGTCCTTTGACAAATCCTCGTTGGACCTATCCCAGGCCCGTTGGTCCAGCCACTCCCAGAACTCCTCCTTTGTCATCTTTTTTACAGCGACTAAAGAAAAAACTTCGCTGTAATCTAGATTAAGGAGATCCTCCCGGCCATAGGCCTCCGGGACCTGTGCCTCCCACTCCTTCTTCGCGTTTTTTACTATCTCCTGAGACCACAACTCGTGTGTCTCCAGCGAGATCCTCCAACTTCCGTCCTCTTCCCACTTGACATCCGAGTCCTTGCCCCCCCACTTCCCTTTCGACTCTATAACGACTTCTTGCACCGTGGGGGCGATGCAGCCGCGGCAGACAAACATGCCGCAGTGGTCAATTTTGGCCGGGGTAACGGGCCGCTTGCCTTTTCCGACCCAGGCGAGGGTCCCGAAGTCGGGGTGGTGCATCTCGGTCTCGTTGACCCAGATGAGGGGCCCGCGCTTGTGTCGCGGGATGCGGTCGAGGGAGGCGGTTGGGTCGAGGAACCGGGCAAATTCCCGGGAGCCGCGCAGGGTTCGGGTCCACCGGTGGATGTCTGATTGCCATAATTTTTTGAAGTCAGTGCTTGACTCCAGGTGGGCGTCTTCCCCCATTCCTCTGCACATACGGTCGTAGGGGGAGTCCCCGGTTTCCCGGGGTCGGGCAAAGCGGGCGTCGAGCCCTTCCTTGGCCCAGAGGGCGAGGTCTTCGGCCCAATCGCGGCGGGCACCGCGGCGGTTGGAGAAGATGCGGACAGTGGAGTGTACGGGGGCCATTGCAAGAGTTGGGTTTTAGTCAAAAAAAGGTTTAAAGCGCAGGGGGAGGTGTAGCTGTAGCGGTGAATGCTGGTGCTGAGGTCTCCTGCTTTCCCCCCCTCCTTCTTATATCCTTTGGGTAGAGGACCGTGCGGGTAGTCCCTTCGGAAGCGCTTCATGACTTGGTCCAAAGCTGTGATCTTCTCGGCGCGTTCCATGGTGTCTTCCTCAGGGCCATAGCCTTTCCATCTGACTTGGTAGTATAGCCCGTCCTTCTCTTGTTTCCACGATACGATCTTCTTGACTTCGTATTCCTCTTCCCCTTGTTCTGTGATGACCGGCGGAGGTCGGACTTGGAGTCGACTGAATTGCTTGTCTTCTTTGTAGGGTACGAGAAGGTTGATATGGAAGACATTATGGATTCGCATGGACTTGGGAAGAATGAGGCGATACGCGTGGGAAGAGACCTTTTCGCTTATGGTAAAGGGTCCGGACTTTTTGTCGTCTAGTTTCTTTGTAGGGCGCTTGGTACGGATATTGGTCGTGATAAGCCAGACCTTGTCACCCTTCTGGAATTCCCTTTTGGGCGCCTGTTGTTCTTTCTGATGGTATTCCATCATTGCGCGTGCTTCGTCCCTGATCTCGGTGAATCGTTCCGCGAGTCCATCAGCTTTAGGGTTATTTGTGGATAGGGAAGTGACGTTCCAGTGTGGGTGAAGGCCGTAGATGGTTTCAAAGGCCGTTTTTCCCGTGGTCCTATTGATCTGGTTATTGTGACAGAATTCTGCAATCGGCAGCCATTTGACCCAGTCGTCCTGCTTGTAGTTGCAAAAGCTTCTAAGGAAGCCTTCTAGCCACTGGTTGGTTCGTTCCGCTAGTCCGTCTGTTTCTGGGTGGTACGCTGTGGACATTGCGGGTTCTATCCCTAAACGTTCATATAACGCTTTGAGGAAGTGGCTATTAAAGGTTACTCCGCGATCGGAGATGGCCTTCTTGGGTAGTCCATGCAGTCGCCAGACTTCTTTTGTGAAGATCTCTGCTAGTTCTTCGGCATTTGTGGACTCTCGGCAAGGGATGAAGTGCGCCTGCCGAGAGAAGCGATCCACGACAACTAAGATGCTATCTAGCCCCTCTGACTCGGGAAGCTTGACGATGAAATCGTAGTTAATTTCCTCCCAGGGTGCTTGCGGAAGGTCGATGTTCTTTGGGGTGTCGGCAGTTTGGTTCCCTTACTCCGCTGGCATACTTCACAGGTGTCGACAAAGGCGTTGACCTGCTGCTTGATGCTGGGCCAGTAGTAATTGCGTGATAGGAGTTCGAGGGTTCTGGCCTGTCCCTGGTGCCCAGCAACGGGTGAGTCGTGGTGTTCTTCTAAGAGGCGGAGCCGTAATTCCTTGTTATCTGGGATAAGGATCCTTCCTTCGTACTTTAGGAGGTTGTCCTCCCATGTGTATTTGGCGTACTGCTTTCGAACAGAAGGTGGCAAGTCATCCTTCTTCTGGGTACTTGTTAAAAGTGTAGCCATTGACTCGTCGTCTTCCTGTGCTTCTCGGATGGCCAAGATTAGGTCAAGTTGCGCGTCTCCCTTAAACCCTAGGAAACGTTCTGCCGCAATCATGACCTGCGCTGGGTTGGGGGTGTCCAAGTGGTCGGATCTTCTTGAGAGTTTGTCCGGCTTCTCCCCCAGTTTGCTTGAGCGGTAGACAATGAAGAAGTTGTAGGATTGAACGATTTGGTAGTAACGTGCATGTCGCCTGTTCCAGATCTGTGCATCTTTCCAGTAGATGAGGTTCTTGTGGTCTGTGTAGACCGTGATGGGTTCCTTAGTTCCTTCTAGGTAGATGCGCCAATGCTGGAAGGCCGTGATAATAGCACATAACTCCTTATCGTAGGTGTCGTAATTGAGTTGGGCGCTGTCGAAGCTTTTTGAGAGGTACCCTATTGGGTGTAGATATCCGTCGTTTTGGCGCTGACTGAGTACAGCGCCCATAGCGACCCCTGACGCGTCCGTTTCCAGGACGTAGGGTTTATTTGGGTCCGCGTGAGCCAGTATAGGGGCTGAGACGATTAATTCTTTGATCTTGTCGAAGGCCTTTTGTTCCTCTTCCCCCCACTGCCACTTGCGATCCTTGAGGGTCAGGTTATTGAGGGGTCGAGCAATTCTGCTAAAATCCTTGACAAAGCGTCGGTAGAAGTTGACAAAGCCTATGAAGGATTGTAGCTGTTTAACCGTCTTTGGCGCTTGCCATTCTGTGATAGCGGCGACTTTATCCTGCTCCATGGAGATACCTTCCGGAGTGATGACGATACCGACGTAGGTGACGGTGTCGGTGTAGAAAATACATTTGGAAGGTCTCGCAAAGAGGTGGTTTTCCCTTAGCCTTTTTAGAACTTCTCGGACGTGTTTGGTATGGTCTTCTTTGTTTTTAGAGAAGATTAGGATGTCGTCTAGGTAGACAACTACGTATACGTCGATGAGGTCCCTGAATAAGTCGTTCATAAAGCGTTGAAAGACTGCTGGTGCGTTTTTTAGGCCGAAGGGCATGACGACGTATTCGTACAGTCCTTCCTTGGTTCTGAATGCGGTCTTCCATTCGTCTCCTTCCTTGATGCGTACGTTGTTGTAACCCCAGCGGAGGTCTATCTTGGAGAAAACCTTAGCTTCTTGGAGTTTTTCTAGGAGATCGCCTTGTAAGGGGATAGGGAATTGATCGCTGGTGGTGATCTCGTTAATCCTTCTGTAATCTACTACCAGACGGAGGGAGCCATCTGCCTTTTTGACGTAAAAGCATGGTGCGGCTACTGATGATTTGCTTGGGCGTATTTTGCCATCTTTGAGCTCGGTGTCCAAGTACTCGGTGAGGGCTCTTGATTCTGCTGGGGACATGGGGTAGGTCTTTGCAGGCCTTGGTAACTCTGCGTTTTCTTTGAGGTCTATGGCACAATCGTGAATCCGGTGAGGAGGGAGCCCCTTGAATAGGTCGGCGTCGAAGACATCGGCGAAGTCCCGGAATTCTTCCGGGATAGTTGTTTGGCTTTCAGCCTTTTTTCCTTCGAGGGCGTGTTGAAGGGTCTCGTCTCTATATGTAATTGTAAAGGGGTCCCAGTTGATATTGGGGTTTGCTTCCGTAAGCCACGTTCTTCCGAGGATAAGTGGGTCCCCTAGGGTGGTGGCGTAGAATCGCTGTTTGAAGGTTCTTCCTTCTACGGTGAAGGTGAGGCTGCACCTGAATTGGATGCGTTCGGTGGTTTCTTTGCCATCTATGGCAACGAGCGTACGAGGATGTTGGAGTTCAATGAGCGGGACGGAGTGTCTTCGGGCGAAGGCGACATCGATGAAGTTTCTGGAGGAACCGGAGTCTATAAGGGTTTTTACGGGGTCCATGATTCCTTCTAAGCTGGTATAGGTTGTAGGTGTATTACTTGAGGCTTTTAGGTAGTATACATGCTTAGAAGGGGAAACGGCGCTGGCTGACATGGAGGCAGGGCGCGAGTCTAGTTTTCCGACTCCGTGGAGTTAGATTCGTCTTCGTTTGGTGTTTCGGTGATCTCGGCCTTCTTCCCCGACTCTTTCTTGGGTAGGACCCATTCCTTGGACAGACAGTCCTTAATCCGGTGTCCTGATTTGCCACACTTGATACACAAGTTGGCTTTCCTTCGTCGTTCTATTTCTTCCGTGGGTACTCGGGGTTGGGTACCCGAGGGTTTGTCTTTGTTTCGCTGGTCGCTCCTTCTGTTTTGGTCCTTAGAGCGTCCTTGATCTCCTGATCGGGTGGAGAAGAGGAGATCGTCGATTTGGATAGCTGCAGCGATCCATTGTTCCAGGGTCCAATTGTCTAGGTTTCTGGTTAACCCTTGCTTAAGGAGCTCTGTTTTGACGTCTCGTTTTAAGCCTTCTTTAAAGCGGTCGATGAGGGCGCGGTTACCCCAATTGAGGTCTTCTGCCAGGGTTCTAAACTGAGTGGCGTAGCGTTGGGCGGATCCTTCCTGAACAAGTTTCCCTATTTCCCGAATCGCTCGTTCTTTCTTGGTAGGGTCGCTGAACGCAAGGAGGAATGCTTCGCGCATGGTTTGCCAGGTGGCGAAGTAGGGGTGGTTCTCGCTCGCCAGGTATTTGCTAAGAAGGGGTCTAGCCCATCGTTGGGCTTCTCCCTCCTTCATGTTGTTAAGGAGTGCGCCTATCTTGCGAGTATCCGTGAAGTGGTCGGTATATTCCCGGAAGTATAGTTCCATACGCATTAGGAAGGTTTCAGCTTCCTGACCGCGTTTGCCACTGAAGGCTTCTGGCATCTTGACTCGAGCGGATTTGGGGACATCGTCCCTGGTAGTGCGGGTTCCTCGCATCCTTTCTACGCGGGTGCTTTGGGGTTGGTCGTCGACTCCAAAGTCGAATTCGAAGAGACTGGAGTGCATCGAAGCCGCCGTTGCTGGTCGTGCGGGGGCTGGTGCTGTCTCCCTAGGTTGTAAGTCTATTGCCTGGATGACTTCCACAAGGGTTTCGAGTTGTCCCTCTTGGGTGAGAAGGGAACCCCTAATTCCTTGGAGGTTAGTGTTGATTCCTTGGTGTAGTTCTTGGAGCGTGTTGTCTAGGTTTGCTAGGGCTTGACCGAATTCCGTATTGATTCGGTTTTGTTGCACTACTCCTTCATCTGCAAACATGACTTTTTCTTCAGGCTGCTTTGAAGTACTTTAAAGCAGCTGAAGTTCCTGAAGCAGCTGCAGTCAAGTCCCCTTCTATGAAGACGTTTGAAGTTAAAGGTTTCCTTTGAAGCGGTCAGAAGCAATCCGAAGCCATCCATGACAGTTTGAAGTAGTTTGAAGCAGGTCATGTGATCCTTGAAGACATATGAACTCCACCCTTTTTATTTGAAGCTTGAACTCAAGTTCCGAAGCACTTCAAAGGATTTATAGGGCACTTAGAAGTGATTAACACTCATCTTGAGCAGTAGGAAATCACGAAATAAATTTTGTATTTTTATTCATTAACCATGGCCAGTATCACTCAATCTTAGCACGAACATCATATAATACATTAGCTATATACACAAAGCCTTGACAACGTGCAGTCCAATTTCAATGTTGGATCTGGAGACTCGGCAGACAAGGAGGCAGGTGATATCATTGGCTGCGTGGAGGCAAACCGAGTTCCGGGAGGGTGCGCCAAAGGCGGAATGCTCAGCTGTAGCCACAGAAGAAAAGGCCTGGCAAGCTGCTGCGTGGAGGCAGTTTTAACACGGTCAAGGCAGACAAGTACGAAACTGGTACTTACACCTGGCTGTTGGCTATGGTGTTGGTTTTGCATGGCTTCATGATGGTAGTAGCGATGGCGTGATTAGCGGCAAATTCAGACGGTGGTAGCAGTAGCGAGTGTACGTACAAGTAATCGTACAGGTGGCCCAGCGTGTGGCACAAGCCAGTTGGCACCACGCAACACAAAAAAGAGTGCGTGAAGCCATGCTCAACCAGCGAGCGGCTATGGCTCGTGAAATGGTGCGGCTGGGCGGCGTTGGCAGAGTCAGCAAAATAAGGAGCAGCGGGAGAGGTAAGCACGAGACTCAGACGAAGAACGCGTCACTCACCGCCCAAAAATGTGGGCAACCTTGACCGTGAGGCCACAGTGGCGCGCTCAATCAGAATATGTAGGAATAGATGGCTCAGTACGATCAGCGAGGCCGAGGACAAAAGATGTTAGCAGAACGAGTGCAAAACACAGGCCCACCATACGCAGGTGCGGCGCACGCAGGCGACTAATTTCGCTCGACGTGGGCGACGTCCATGCCCGGCATCCCACGAAGTTGACGGATAGAAAAGTCTACGCCTTCAGCCAGAGGCAGGCAAAGTCGAACACGAGGCGTAACCATTGACAAACGACTGCGGGTTGCTTTTGCAGCTCGGCAGGCTGTGCGAGGATCGGCGCGGAGACGAGGCGGGTGTGGCAGACGTGAAGACGGCCTTTTCTCGAATTAGGAGCCCGCAGTCGCGGAGGTCTTCAAGCTTGGTGGCGAGGATCCACTCGAGGGCGCCAACATCGGGCACTGCATCGAAGAGGTTGGGGCTGGTGAGCCACGGCCAATCAGTGCGTTGTTCGCTTGTGTTGGTTGAGGGGAGTGGGTGTGGTGGCGAGCAGACGACAAACAAGATGCCTGATTTGCACGTGATGTGTCACCCTGGCACACGTGCTCTACGACTTAGCAGTTTTTCGCCCCGACTCACCACCTCGCACCGAACCGCTGACAACACACGCGGTTGCCTGACCCGCTCGCCGCCGCTCGTTGATTTGGGTGATGCCTGCGCGTAAAAAATGCCATAGATAGAATGAATCGACCTCAGAGACAGCGCCGGTGAGCAGAGTCGAGGTTTGAGTGAGTGACGAACCCGACGCTAATGGATTTCACCCACCTCTTTCCTCCTGTCATTTGTCTCCCTGTGCTGTGAGTCTTGCTCTTGCGCCTGCTCTTGCCTGCTCGACGCTTTTCCACACTTAACGCGCTCGGGTGAAACGGATTTGTCCGGCAAACGTTGATGGTGCGTCAACGATTCGCCATCTCTACTTCCGCGCTGACTGCTCAACACGCCTCCGTTCGTTGTGTACACGGTCCCGCGGTCCCTTTCGACTTCACGCATGACATGTGTCTGTGCGTAGAGGATCCGCGCGACGACATCATGGCCTGCCAGACTCCGGTGAGCAGCCTTTCCCTTTCTGTCCACCTATCCCGTGCCTGCTCATGCGCCAACCCCTACCCATGCCAGCCACACTGCAGCCCATGCGTGGATTCTCTGCGGCCACGCGTTCGCTCCACCAACCCGACAGGGCCATGTCAAAAAGATCAGGTAAACGGACGATACGTTGCGCACGTTTGCGTGCTGACTCGTTTCTTCCGCCACAGCTCACATGCAAAGTTGTGCTTGGCTTGTCACGCCACACACTCCGAGCTGGTCTAACTCGCCCGCGTACAGGTATTGACTACCAAGCTAACGCTCGTATCGCTGCCCCGCTCGAGTTTCTTAGGAAAATTGTTCACTGGACAGCCCATACTCCGTACCCCTGCAAGAGTATTAATACCACCACAAACAGCATCATGAGCGCCTGCACCTGAATCATATGTACCATTTGCTAGGTTTTTATGAATGCATAAAGTTTTCATATTCGTACATTCTCCACGTTTGACTGCGCTTCTACATTCATCCTGCTAACAATCAGGTGCTAACATGTTGAACCTTGGTCAATACTTGTCTTCATGGTCTTTTCAGACCTTCGTAATATATATTGTTATCTTGACAGATCTTCAAAGTGTGATATATGAAGTTCTAAAGGTGTTTGAAGGTTAATGTAAGCTTACAAAGTAGTTTAAACACATCCTGCACAGCTTTGAAGCTATCTGAAGCTGTGTGAAGCTGTGTGAAGCTATTCAAAGCTCTATGAAGATACCGTCAATTTTTGAAGCTCTTCAAAGAGCTTTGAAGATGTGGGACATCTTTGAACTGATGCATGAGACAAGTCCTTTTCAGGAATACTTCCAAAGCAGTTTAAAGAAAAAGTCAGGTTTGCAGATGTTCCCGTACTTGTTCCAACGTTCGTGGAAGGACGTTAAGATGATTGGTGAGGTTATTGATATTAACCCCGAGCTCCCTAGTAAGGTTGTGTGCCTGGAGGGAGTTATTGAGGCTCTGTTGGATTCGCCCCTCTCCTGCGGCAATGCGGGCATCTACGTGGTTTAGTCGTTCTCCTTGGGTAACTATGGCGTTGGTTACTCGGTTAAGCGCTTCCCCGACCTCAGCTAAGGGGCGGAGTTGCGGCTGTAGGTCTGCGAGAAGCTGTGCCGTCCATCGTTGCATGAATTGATTTACGTAGTGTTCTGGGTCCTCCTGTCTTCCCTGAGGTGGGGGCGAGCGGGCTTCGACGCGCCTGAACCGCGGGCGAGCTGGTGTTGGTGGGCAGTCAAAGGTGTCTTCCGAGGATACAGATCTAATTGAAGCAGTGCTATCTGGACGGATCTGTTCGACTATAGGTTCCATTGGGTATAGTTCCGCCAGTGGCCTTTCTTCTTCTTCGTGGGGTGGTTCGATAATTGGTCTAGGGCCGAAAACGCCCTGGTCCCTTAGGTGTCGGAGAGCGTCCTCTGGTACTGCCCCTTCTTCAATGGCCCTAACTGGTGATGGGGCGCGTGACCGTAGGTATTCCCCTGTGTAGGGGTCGCGGCGCAGTGTCTGTTGGCCCGTGAGAGGCTGTCGCTGTACTAGCGCGTCTTGAGGAGGAGATTGCGACCGTCTTCCAATGATTACTGATTGGGCTTCCGGGAACCCTCCCGGGACCCCTTGAATTGTTACGTTGGGGTTTGGTTGGATGTTGTCTCCTTCGTCAGGGACTTCTTCCATAGTGGTACGGTTGCTTTGTCTCCCCTGAGGTCCCCTATTAATTGCGTCTATTACGTCTTGCGGGAGTGTGAGGGTGAGATCTAGGTCGTCGTTATTGTCTGTAAAAATGATTTCTGGTTGAGGTGTTCGTGCGGTGCTTGCCGCTCGTTCCGAGGGCTGCCGACTTCGTGCGGGGTAGCGGCCCGCGCCGAAGGTGGCGGTATCTTGGTTACTATGTTGGGACATGTTGCGCCTGTATAGGAGGATACCCGGCTGTATTCGTATTCGTAGGTTAAGCCACGAGTAAAGCTTGTTCTACAATGTCACAACCCTGTACTATCTAAGGTGTGA
>WSTJ01001974.1:0-10005 GCA_019623705.1 Ceratobasidium sp. 428 | reverse complement strand
CGTGTGCTTGCCTTGATGCCTCACCCTGAGCGAGTTGTGACACTAGAGACCAATAGTTGGTATCCTTCATCCTTAGCCAGTTGGAAAGTTGCGCCATGGTATCGACTGTTTTTGAGCGCGCGGGAATGGTGCGAATAGAGCATAGAAATGAAATGACTGTAATTAGATTATGAAATGAACCTTACTGTACTAGTACTAGTTTACTGGGACTGGAACACAAGTCTGATGGTATACAATCCCAGTCGCCATGAGCACGAGAGGGCCACGGTTCAATGTATCATCACCGTCGTCTGCAGTGCTATCCGCAGGTGTGACTGTCTGTAACCCGACGCTACACCCAGCACATGTGGGCGTGGCACTCTTCCATCCTCTCTGTCGAGCAAGAATATGTTCCTGCATAACCTCGAATAAGTCCTGCTCCACCAAGGATTTCGTGATACCTAAAACATCGCCTTCGGCACGGTAAGTCTCTAACATTCCGGTCAGGATGAGCCGAAATTCCGTATAGGTATTCTTTGTAGGGAGCACTCCGTCTTGGCTAGTATCAAGTAAGCGTCGGAATAGTCGAGGGAACGAAAGTTGTTCCGAAGAGGACTGGGAAGTCAGCGCAGAGAAAGTGGTTTGGATAATTGAGCGCAATTCGTTGATAAGCGGCTGTGAGCGCGTAAGGTCAACCGATCCTACGGAAACAGTACTCTGGACGGTGCGAATTTGTGATCGCAGTAATTGGAACCAAAGCTCTTCTTGTTTGTGCTTCTCGCAGAGCCGCACACCCATCTTGGAGAGTGCTGTTAACCTTGCCATGGTTTCGCTGGGATAGTTGTCATCGTACGGGTTATTGTCGCCTGTAGCCAGCCATTGAACGAGCTCGGCGGTTTGTGTTTGATCGTATTCTCCCAACTGTTGGATAGCCGCTACAGCATCTTTGTCTCGATCAATAACCCATACGATAACATCAAATAGTTTGTGCTCGGTGCAAACCTCGATAACCTGTTCAGCACCGAAAGCAGGCCCAGAATTAGATTGTAGTAACGGCAGAACATCTTCGGGCTCTTCACGGCACATCAATGCGAGGTATTCCCGTTGCAAGTCTGCTTCGAGATGCTTCGAAGGAGGATGGGCTAGGTGTTCAACCTCCTCGTCTTCCGCTTCCCAGGCTAGATGAGGCTGAACGAGTGCGCGAAGATATTTGAAGCGTAGGTGCTCTTGCGTGAGATGTGACATGGCTTGGCCATGGAGTCCTGGAGCAAACTTGTCTAGCATGTAGGCCGTTGGAATTAAACCGAGCCGAAGCAAAGGTGCCAGATAGTCGTCTAGTAGCTTAACGATCCCTTGGAATACGTCATTCTGACTCTGTGTACGTCCAAGCATGTCGCCCAAATTTGTGAACAGCTCTTGCGCATCCACAGTAGGGTCTTGTAGATATGCCTCTGCGAGCAGTGTCCATTCCTTTTCTGAGCGATACATAGAGCGCAAGATGCGAAAGAACCCAGCTCGTTTGAAGTACTCGCGTAAATCTTGTTCTCCCGAAGGGTTATAAACGGACAGCAAGAACTCAGCCGCAAGCTGGCGGTCTTCGCACGTATCTCGATCTGGGTCCAAGGCAAGGGCGACAAGTAGACGATGTAAGGCAGTAGGGGAAATATGGATGAACTGGATATACTTTGGGACGTTGCGTGCGATGAATATTCGAATAAAACCTGTCGCATTTTCAGGTAAAGGCGCCACGTTAGAGCTCTGAGTCGCAGCGAGCATGTCCATGAAAATGTTTACGATTACTTGTCTACTGATCGCCTCGTGTGGTGCATTTAAGTAAGAGTCTTCGAAAGCAAGATCTAGGGAATGTAGCAGAGCTTCGGCATCAAAACGGAGGAGTTGCCGTAGGTAGGGATAAGGAGGCTCGGTCCCGCCTTCGTCTTCTGCCGTCAACACGAGTTTGCCCGCCCAAGTACTTGATCTCCCAAAACATAGAAACGCATACACATCTCCCTTAGCCTGGTCTGCCCCAGTTTCAATGTGTCGTTTAGACGGGTATGCAATTCCACTTAGCACGCTGCCCAGGTAATCGTACACCTTGTATGCGTTGGGAACAGCATCTTCCAGATACATCGCAAGAGCTTCTGAGCCCGCCTCTTCTTTTCGTCTCTTTTGGATCTCCCGAATGAGCGAGAGGAATTCAATAATTGGGGAGACATAGTCTCGTAACCCAGCGTTGTATACATAGACCAACGCATCATACAGAGAATGGCGTTTGCAGAGTCCAACAGCCTGGTGTACATCGATACATTCGGGGTCAATATGCCAGATTAGCTTCTCGGCCTCAGCATACTCGCCCTTCTCGTCACAGTGCATAACAAGACGTTGAGCGACGATAGGCGGAACGTTAGAAGGAACTATGCCGTCCAAGACAAGCGGTCGAAGTGTGTCCAAGAAAATCGAGCCAAGTCCATGTTCGGCGTAGTCTTCCCATAAATCGTCGTACAAGAAAGTCATGTCGCCCATGGCCGAGCAGGCCCGCGCACAAGCTTCAACAAGACCGGGGTATAAAGTTGGGTCGCTGTTAGCACCACTACCATCGCGCATGCGCTGCTCCGAGAACGCAAACTGAGTCGAAGAGGTCATTAACTCTAGCAGCTTGGCGCCGACTATGGGTTTGGGGTCCGTGGGGAGTCCATATGTGCTGCCTTGTGCGGTGGATGTGTAGTAATCTCGTGCGAGGTTGATAGATGACAAAAAATCGCCAGCTTTGACGTGATTGAGAATGTGGTCTGCCCACGATAGAAGGGTTCCAACGCGTATTTCGTCTTGTCCCTACCATACGATATATCACCTGGACACTAACACCATAAAATGGACCCACCAGTAAAAAGGTTTTGCCCTTGTAAACCTTGACGCCATGCGAAATTGACCCCAATGGAATTCCCGCGGCTGATCCCAGCTGTTGGGTCCAAACAGGATCCAATTCGAACTTTTCTAGCAATTCACGACTTTGCACATCGTATACGAGGAGAAATGATCGGGTTACAACGAGCAGTTGCTAGCGAGGATGTCAATAGGGAACAGACCACCTATCTATAGTAAGACACAAACCTGGATATTGAGCCATTGAATCGCCTTCGCTCCCCCTTCTGCACCGAGGCTTATCGCACCAAGCTCTTCAAATGCTAGGGTGCCGACCTCGACGCTCTGAACCTTGCCGTTCTTTTCATCACGTACCCGCTGGGTAATACGTTCTTCCTTGACGCGCAAAAAATAAAGCGTATAGCCCCAGGTGTAAACAAGCATAGGGGGTGAAACAACCGAGGATTTCTCTTTTCCAGAGGGCTTGCGACTGTTCTGTTTGTTGACATCATCCTGGGGTGCAAATGCAGGAAACCAAGCTAGCAGTGGCTCAGTCTTCGTGTTTTGATCCTGGCTTGGGTTGTGCCGTCGCAGCCATGTTTTAGCGGTCGGCTTGAGACCAACGACAATCATTTTTGCAGGGGTAATAAGCGCCTGTATCTGATATGTATCCGTCGAGTGTGGGGCTGTCCCTAGGGGAAGTGATGCCATGTTGAGGATGCTAGAAGTAACCGTGTTACTGCTAACAGGTCCATCGACTGCCTTCCCTTTGCCTTTAGGATTTGGATGCAAGGGCGCCTCCGCTGCAGGACCAACGGATCCTTCTCCTGGACCAGGATATCGCCCCAAAATTCGTACCACGTCACTTGCCTCGACGAATAGCACCTTGCCTAAACTGTGATAGAATGCAAGTCCAGAGGAGTCTGCGCTCACAATAGCGGTATGTCGCGCCCCAACAAATCCCACATGAGTGACTGGAGTTCCAACGAGGTGCCCTTCCTTGCGGCCAGCGAGAACGGCTTTGAGTACAACGGGAATAACCGAACGAACAGGCGTTTGTGAGCGAGAGAGGTCATACAGAAATATGTGGCCTTGTGCGTGTCCGACAGCAAGAAAAGTATGATCGGTTGAAAGCGCAATAGCAGTTACAGGACCAGGAAGAGGTGTTGAGCTAGTTGGCGGGGTAATCACATGCTTTAGTTGTTGCCGAAAGTCAAACACTAGCACTCTGGATGACGAGGTCCCAAGACAAAGTAGCCCATTCGCAGCCAAGACAGTTGCACGACCGTACAAAGATGAACCAGGGTGAGTAAGACTACTAGCAGTATGCAAACTCGTCCAACGGAAAGCATCCCGAGTTAGTTTCTTGGCTTTATCAGACAGTATAGATATTGAAGAAGAACGCGAGATGGCAGAAAAATGTGAAGCAGCGGCAGACGGTGCACCTAATGGGTTGGTTGAGCGCTGCGTGGCAAAACTTGCGTGAGATGCTGGAGAAAGACGGTCCTGGGGAACGAAAGAGCGAAGCCGAGAGACAGTCGGATGGAGGAAGGCAGGACGTTTCAGTGGGTCTTGGGGTGTAGACGAGGATATCCGCGGAGGGGTTTCAGGAAGAGATAACGCTGGTATTTCTTGAGGCGCCTGCGACTTAGGCACAATAAATATACCAGTCAAAAGCAGTTCTACCCAAGCTTACTTCGTCCTTGTCAATATCCTTTTGATTGTCGAATTCATCTGAATCATCAAATCTTGACAACTCTGCCTCAACTTCCCTTCCTTCGATCTCGTCCTCGTAGTCGGGGCCAAGTATGTCATGTAGCTGCGAACTATAGTCCTTTGCACCTTCCTCTGGGGCGTCTACGCCAGAATAGGTAAACATTTCTTCGTCACTGTCTTGCTCCTCGTCATCCCCAAGGATTTCATCCATTCTGCTTGAATAATCTCGATCGTCATGAGGGTCGTTTTCAACAGCCCCAAGATTATCTCCTTCTTCGTCCGAGTTAATTTTTTCCTTGCGAGCAATGTCGCGTGCAGTGCTCTGTGATTTGACAGATGGAGAACGGGGAGGACTAGACATGGGAATGCAGATACAAGACAGCACAAACAAGCGCCGGGCTCTAACACGTCTAAGACATCAGCGCCCAGCCGGTGTCATCATAACGTCATCCCTTTACCTCTTAGCCACCACAGTCAAGACCACAATGATTCCCTACTACGCATATAAACGGTACAAAAAGAATCAAGCTCTAAAAGATGCTGCATTGGACAAGAAGGACGAAGAGTTTTTGGAAGAAGTTGTCGAGAAATCCCCACCAGCGCCAGATTCACCATCATCCCCATCAGTCACAATTGACAGTATATTCGACGACAACAAAGCAGAATGGGAGAAAGAGAAGGAGCGGAAATCAGAGCCATGGGGACAGACGCTGAAACGATGGGGAACACTTGGACGAGCTGGTTCGAGCAGTAGCGTCCCCAAGAAGGTCAGCCACCACGAATACCGAGTGAGCGCGAGTACTAAGTGCCCTTATTACTCTAGAGCAGCACTGCGACTACGCCCGCTAGCTCTGTTCCACCCACGCCGAATGAACCTACCAAGCCAGTTACACTAGAGACGCCAGCAAACGGCGAGGAACCACCTAAGGAACCCGAACCCGAACGTAAGCTCCCCGAATGGCTCTGATTTTCCAGTAACCAACTCTCGGTCTTCCATAGTCACAAAAGAGCAACGGGATCTCGCGGAGGTGCTAGACTCGCTTGACATGCAAGCTGGGACACAGGTATGTGGTTATTTGGGGCGCCATAAGCAACGTAAACAGGGGTTTAAACAACTATCTAGGGCGCTTTTACAACCCCTGTGAACCGCGCACTCCTACACCGCTTCACTCAGATCCTTAAAGACATAGTCAATGGAGTTCCAACCGCATATAATGACCTTACCGAAGTAATTGGTGTTTGTTTTTTGACAAACGTATGCTAATACGGTGTTTATTGGCCATAGTTCCTCGACGCCTCGTCTACGCACCTTTCCAAGGAGTGGAACTCACTTCCATCTTCATTCCAGAAGCTCATTCGTTCTCTTCCCTTGGGGATTCCCCCGGATGTGTTCGCCGCGATGACAGCTGCCGCCGCAGCTCCTGTGGTAGGAGAACCTGGTGCTACTAGCACCACCGCTGGCCCTTCCGCGCCGAAGCCTTCAGGGTTTGCAAGCAAGCTGAATCCAATATCTATGTTCACAAAAACCAATCCTCAAACCGGCGCTCAGACTCGTACCCTTCCGGGGCCATCCCAGATCAAAGAATTCTTAGGAACTGGCGGTGGAATTGCCACTCTACTGAGGAGTATCCTTACGTTTTTACGGACGGATTTCCTATGCTCGCAGGGACTAGTGTGTTGATGAGCATGGGTCTCTCGGGTGCGTATTTCAAACACTTGACTTCAGCTTCGCTAAGTTATGCCTGTAGTTTTGATGTTATTGTTATGGTACTGCCACAAGCGCGGTCGCGAAGTACGCCTCGAAAAAGAGGCCGCAGAGACTGCTAAACTCGAGGGCAAGGAGGAGCCGGGTCTTGTTAAGGATGCGGCGAAGGACGAGGAGCGGAAGGACAAAGATACGACCGCGAAAGGCCAGTAATTACTAAAACTGATTTATGACCGCACGCCCTCCCGACAAATGGCGTGGGTGATATTTTGTGTACCATTAGTTTTACTTTAGTTCTATACACGCAGATAATCAGTATTGTATGCACATGACCTTTTTGTGGTTGCGTGGCTGTGGCTGTGCCATCAATGGAAGGTGTCTCACAGTACCTGCAACATCTTGCTCCCGGACTACATCACCATCCTGTCACCATCAGACTTCTGCGTCATCGTAATTATACCTGCAAGCGAATAGTTGAGATATACAAGTTCTTCTTGTATACTATCTGGATCTTAGAAACTCCCACGTCGTCGGCTAGCAATTATAAATCACCGTGATCTGCTGGCCGGTCGGGTACTCTGTCCGTTGCAGATCGTGGACACACGGGAAACTCTCTAGTCTCGTCATAACCTTTTAGTCCTCTGGCGGAAGTCCAAAGCTCATATACGCAGTTGATCTACTCTACTCAACAACTACTTCTGTAGTCCGATGCATTCCCAAACATCTTCCGGATGGCCCTTTGCTGACTGTACGATCCACGTACAGGTGAGGCGAAGGGGACAAATGGACTTAGACGAAGTCCGAAAGGGATGTGAGGAATTTGGGAATATGTATGTTTGCCCTGCTCGGCGTGAAATTACGTCTAATCACACCAATTAGTCTCAAGGTCTATACCTGGACTTCCAAGAAAAGTTCAACTCCGCAGGCCTATGTTGTGTTTGACTCTCCTACTGCTGTGACACGAGCGACACAGTCTTTGCTAAACCACACGAGTCCGCTGTGGAAGAATGGATATCATATGCTTAAAATGTGTGAAAGCACATCCTGGATGATCGAGAACTTCTTCAAACAAGATGGGATTACTCGCGATGACCCGCTGTTTGCAAACATACGTTAGTGCCTGAAAAGTGCTAGTTGTGTAACATGTACTGATGTCTCGGGCGAACAACAGCTGTGAATAAACCGTCGAAGCCATGGGCTACGAAAAAGCATCCAGCTGTGCGAGGAGAGCAGGAACCAAGCACAGTACGTTATTTTCCTTCAAATGTAGAAAATATAGCTAAAAGTATTTATCAGACAACCCGCTCTATTCCAACTGGCCCACGATATCGACCATACTCGCTCAATGATCGTCCTGATACATCTTCGTCAGCCCAAGCCAGTAATCCAGTGACATTTCCTCCGAAGAAAGACCCTCCGTCGCCTGAGAGCCCGAAAAAACCTTTGGCGCAACGAAGAACATCCTTTGGATCTCCTACTCCTAAGTTTGTGCCGAACAAGAACTGGCTGGGTTTGGCTAGATCACCATCTCGTACGTAACTAAGTGAATGCGTGGCCGCCCTTGCTTACCATGATTTCTACAGCAGCAGCAAAGCCAGTGGTCTCACCACCAAGTCCTGTTTCACTACGGCCACCGCCGTCTTCACCACCTATGTCACCAAGACCACCTATGTCGAATCTTGGCGACATAGATGAACACCAGTTGAATTTAAAGCTTCAATCAGACATTCGAGATCTAGTCTCTGATCGTGTCGATGCGGCGCGCGAAGCTTTTGACATGCAGCTTAAGACTGAAAACCTGCAACATCAATTACAAGTTGCCAAGCAGGAGCTTGTACAGCTACGGAGCTCAGTCGAAGCTGCCAAAACTCGTGAGGAGGCACTTGCCAGCCGGTTAAGCAAGGCCGAGGCCGATCGTGATGGTGCCCAGGAGGCGTGCACACAGGCGCTGGAGGGGATAAAAGCGTTGTGGGCGGACCAACAAACTACGCAGGCTGCGAAGCTCCAGCTCGAGGCCGAGCTTCAACAACTGCGTGGGATGTACGGAGCTGTTCAAGCACAGCTAGCTCAAGCACAGGCGCAACTTAGGTCCCAGCTTATGCCTCCCAAGCATACGGCTGAAGTCGGTGTGCAGTCCGAGTCGTTTAGAGCTGATACCGAGGCGAGTATCCAAGCCTTCCGACTCGGTTTGGCAGGTCTCACTCCGCCCGAACTTATACAGGACGCATCGAGCGTCGAACCCGACGATGCGTGTGCAACGCCTGCTCCTACTGACCACGATCAGCATTCACTCCCTACGAAACCTGATCAACATGATTTTACAGGTTTCCTAGACGCATTTAATGACATCGATAACTTGGTGAGAGGGGTTTTCAGCAGGCCTGAAAGTTCGTTTATGACCACGTAAAAGCGCCGATTGGTTATGGTAAGGATGGGAGATAATGGGTGGGATCCGTTTGGTTTCGGTTATGATAGCCTCGCTTATTTTATGCATGGTGTATATGTGATTTTGTTGTATCAGTTGTGCGTGTTACTTTTTTTGTTTTCTTGGTCTTCAATAAATGCGGTTTTTATTCGGATATGCGCCCCAGTATGAGTTGAAAATTCGTTCGAATTCAGTGCTTACAGAATGTACAAGTACACAATCATTCCCAGTCGCTATCATCACTATCATCCTTCTCTGCGACCTTGGTCTTGTCTCCAGCAGCGGCCTTCTTCTCACTTGGCTCGGGTGCAGCCCCAGCGACGCTCGAGCTGGCGCTGACTACATCAAAGCTAGACTCCGATTCGCGAGGGCTCGTATTACTCGTGCTAACTCCGGACTGGGCTATCAAGACTTGCGATGCGGAACGAGGGGGAGCAGTGGGGGTAGTAGCAAGGTCGGCGGATGAAGTATCTGGATCGTTGGTTGGGATCTTGAGAGTGGTAGATGATGACGATGTATGGAGAGGAGGTAAGTTCGAGGTAGCTGGTTGATCATTTGACGTATCAGAGGGGGCTGGTTTGGGATCATCATCTTCCCAGCTAAAGTCGTCGTCGGATTGAGTAGGGGCTATAAGTTACGGATTAGGGTGTGTGATTAGGTGTGAGGTGGTGTGGGCGAACCTTCCAGAATAATCTTGCGTTTCTCTTCGTCCTCGCTGATCTGGAGGACGCGGAAAAAGTACCGCTTCCAAAATTCATCTTCCGTGATGGTTGACGGAACTACTTCAGAGTTAGCGGTGTACGGCATTACTACTCGATACAAACACCTACCCAGTGATTCCTTAATAGCAAGAAGTGCGTCTGAATCCTCTGAAGCTTCAGCCACAACTTCTCGGATACGAGCAGTCCATTCGGCGCCTTCAGTGTTGGTCTCGGATAGGTATTTTTCGTACCGTTCGTTCACAGACGGAGCAAGGGATGGGTCAGCCCGGAGGACTTCGGGATCATGCTTAAGGCGCCGAAGAAGCATTTCCGAGTGGGTTAACGTGGGCCGATTGGCAGCAGCGCCACCTTCTGCAGGGGCTGGGGTGCCTATTGGACTGGGCATCATCCATCTGTATGCCAACTTTCGTTAGTTACAATACAACCGGATTTGAAAGGAAAGCATCTGCGCACACGTCAGAACCATCCCAAACTACGCCTTGAACTTCGTTCGTTTCTCCAGGCACCACCTGAACCGCATCCTTCAAAAACGCCCCAGCATTCTTGAACAATTCCTCGCTCTTGTGGACGTATTCTTCAGCAAGCTTCTCAGCTTG
>WSTJ01001973.1:0-10007 GCA_019623705.1 Ceratobasidium sp. 428 | reverse complement strand
ACCGGAAAGACTGCCGTCGCCATCGACACTATTCTCAACCAGAAGCGTTGGAACGATGGCAATGATGAGGAAAAGAAGCTCTATTGTGTCTACGTCGCTGTTGGTCAAAAGCGTTCCACCGTCGCTCAGCTCGTGCAGACCCTCGAAGAGAACGACGCGATGAAGTACACCATTATCGTTGCTGCTACTGCGTCCGAGGCTGCTCCTCTTCAATACCTCGCTCCCTTCTCCGGATGCGCCATGGGCGAGTGGTTCCGTGACAACGGCAAGTTGAACTCGCAAAATTTAAGGGATCTTCATTAATTTTCATTTTAGGCAAGCACGCCCTGATCATCTACGACGATCTTTCCAAGCAAGCCGTCGCGTACCGTCAAATGTCTCTGCTGCTCCGTCGCCCGCCCGGTCGTGAGGCTTACCCCGGTGATGTCTTCTACCTGCACTCACGTCTCCTCGAGCGTGCCGCCAAGATGAGCGAGAAATTCGGTGGTGGATCCCTCACTGCTCTGCCCATCATCGAGACTCAGGGTGGTGATGTGTCTGCTTACATTCCCACCAACGTCATTTCTATCACCGACGGTCAAATCTTCTTGGAGGCTGAACTCTTCTTCCGTGGTGTCCGCCCCGCTATCAACGTCGGTCTCTCTGTGTCCCGTGTCGGTTCCGCTGCCCAGACGTAAGTTTCCCACATTTATCCGTCCCAGTGGGTTTGCTGACGTCATCCTGGGTTTTTACAGCAAGATTATGAAGAAGTTTGCTGGTTCGCTCAAGCTCTACCTTGCGCAATACCGTGAAGTTGCTGCCTTTGCCCAGTTCGGTTCTGATCTCGACGCGTCGACTCGCTTCTTGCTCTCTCGTGGTGCCCGTCTCACCGAGCTCCTAAAGCAAGGCCAATACCAGCCCCTCCCCACCGAGGTCCAGGTCCCGATTATCTACGCCGGTGTCAACGGTCTGGTACGTATGGTTAACTTACAAAAGAAACTAAGTCTAATGGTTATATGCAGCTCGACCCCATCCCTGTTGACCAAATCGTCCGCTGGGAAGGCGAGTTCCGCCAGCACCTCGCAAGCTCTCAACAAGCCCTCCTCGCCGAGATCTCCAAGGGAACCGTCACTCCTGAAACCGAGAAGGAGATCAAGCGTGTCGTCGAGGAGCACGTTTCTGCCTTCAACGCATAAATTTGGACGGTGTGAAGGATAAGCATCTGGCTGGTAGAAAATAAATTGTGTAAGGGGGCCGGTCTATTCTACAGATGTTGGATGTGCTCCGCTGTTGCTGTTTTACTTCAAAATGATCTTCGCTGTTCTTTGAAAATGAACCGCGCATAGAACGAACAATTGCTTGATATCAAAACCGGGGCTATTTTGAAATTAGGGCGGGATCTGTTTTGGTTCCGCTGATGAATTTAACTTTGGTAATCTCATATTTTACATACTACAGTTCAATGGGTGGGTAGGTCCACATACATCCAAGTAAACACATGGGTTAGGAAATAGGGCAATAGCGTCATGGGGGAGATGCGGGTACATAGGTATCACAGTGTTGAGGGAAATCAAAGTTGGTTTACTGTCCAGGCGGGACTCTTTTATAGAACAAAATATAGGCCGGCTTTCCCTACGGAGTGTGTTAGAGAAAGATGATCACAATCGACGCGAAGCTACTTACAACGACGTCCTTTGGATCCGCGGGGGCTATTCGACTGTCATCGCAGTATAACCACTTGCCTCGAGATTTGACAAACGCAGTGTCTGTAGTTAATCCAGTTAACACACATTTGGACAGGGGTAGATTCAGCACTTACAGTGCCCACTGCTCAGGCTCCCAAAGTGGTTTGTAACGCCATATAGCTCATACTTGTACTGCGGCGTCTGACACCGAGGATCCGTCTGGGGCGAGTACGACTCGAGCGACTTGAGCTCCTCGCGGTCCCGACCAGGTGGAAGTGGAGATGGCATGTAGTTCGTAAAGTCTAGATTCTGCAGCGGGAAATCGACGAGCGTCTCGAGTTTGTCGGTGAACGGACCCTTGAAGGAGAAACGCTTGAGGTGGATGACGAGTACGGGTGGCATGCGAGATAAAGTTAGCTGTTTGGCTGCTCTGCGAGCTTTCTTGCAGCGAGGGCAATGCCTGGCACAATATTTAGTTCGAGTAAGGATGGGGCGTGGGAGCTTCGTACCATGCGTCGGCGTTGTCCATAAACTCCTTGTTGACCAACGCGTCGATACACTGAGTCAACGAGACCTTTGTCACGCCCTTGCCGGCAGGTATTGGCACCGAAAGGTTGAGGAACGCGTTGTACGTTGTCGAGGTCTATCACCAAACTATTAGCACACATCATCTCAGAAACCCCATGAACTGACCTCGTTGCAAGTCAGGCACTGCATCTGGTTACAAAACTGGCCCTGGAAATAGTCGACAACAATGCTATCGTTTCGCCTTCGGTACCGCGCCCACTCGTAGGCTCCCGCGAGCTGCTTCGGCATCTTCTCAAGCTCGGCCTCGCGCTCGGGTGTAAGCTCTTCAAACTTTGGCTTGACAAAGATTCGGTTGAGGTCTTCGTGTACGCCATCGAGTAGGAAGATGAGGAACTCTTGCGAGTCGTGCTGGTCGGTCCCAGCGAATTGTCGCGCGTGTTGGCAAATTGATTTCTAAAAAAAAAATAAGCTCAAACTGTGAGCCTCGACTGAAATGAAAAACCAAGTGGACATACCCTGAAGCCGATGGGAGTAAGGTAAGGCATCTCCGCCTGCCACATATCCCTCAACAAATGGTAAAAAGCACTCGCGATCTCTCCTCTCGTCCCAAGCGGATTCAACATATTAACCTCATGCTGCCACCTCCCATCCGTAAAGAACCGCGTAAACGGCACCGTCCCGCTCAAGCACTGCAAAACCGAGTTCATATAACACGTATTCCCCAAATTTCGCAAACCGGACATCCCGAGCTGTTCGTCTCGCCAGTACGTGACCTGGTAGTTGGGTTGAAACTTGGGCGGTTTGGGCGGCTGGGGAATACGCGGTCGGCTTTCGACGCGTTCCATCACGGGCGATGCCGCTGCGGGTGGAGGTCGGATGAGGTGCGGGTAGTCGATCGAAGGTGTACGGTTCGTGGCCAGAGAGACCGAGCCGGAATAGGCGTGGTGCGGGGGTTCAAAGTAGCTCGCGTTTGACGGGGGTGGAGGAGACATGATGTCCTCGATCGGCCGATGAGATTGGCCGGGAGTGCCAGTCGAAGTCGGAGGGGAAACGGCTCGTTCGGGGTATGTGATCGGCGCACGGGGGACTGCAGCGTATGTACCAAACGACGATCCCGATAGGCCCTAAGCACGCAGAGTTTAAATCTTGTAGGATGGTTGCAGTAAAACAAAAATAACTTACCGCGTCCTGTGGCATCCTCGAGTGCTGCGATACGCTTCCTGACGCCGGGCGTGATACCGCAGGCTTGCGAGATAACCGCTTTGACGGTTCTGCGTCTGCCGGCGCAACGATGACATCCTCTTTTGCCTGGGATCCTACTAGCTCTCCCACATCGTTCGTCCATGCTTTGATGCCGCCCTGAAGAAATACGGGCGAGCGCCGGAGAGGCTTCAGGAACTCTTGTTCGTAGATCATCCTGAAGAGCATCCCGATTGGGGTGTTCAAGTCCCCAAATTGTTCACTGTCTGTGTCTACGAGGACAACGAGATCAAACATGTTTCGACGCTCGAATAGTGTACGTTCGGTTTTGGACGAAAGTACTAGAGCTTCCTGGAGTTCTTTAGTCGACATTCTGTTCATTTCACGCAAATTAGGCACATGCACACAAAACATCCTAGACAAAAACTCACCCTTTCCGATTCAACACAATCGGCTCAATACACACCGAATCCTCAACTGGCATCCGACGCGCATCAAACTGGTCCCTCGACCGTACATCGAGCACAAGAATCGTAAGCGCAGTAGCGAGATACGCCTTGAGCGTTCTCGCGCTCACGATATTCGTGATCGGTAAATCCGGTTTGGGCATCTTTGTACCTGCACCCATCGACCCTTCGCGCTGTGGTTTGCTGCTGGCTCCGTTGGGCGCAACGGTCGTGGTCGTGGTCGTAGGTGGCTTGGCTCCCTTGGCGCTTCCGAACGCGACACCTGGTCGGCCGCCGTTGATGTTTGTAGCCGGTGTCGAAGCGGGTCGTGGCGCGGAGTCTAAATCTGGTCTGACGTTTGGGAATGGACGGGGGATAGGCGATACGCTCTGGTTCCCTCCAGTCCCGTTGGGTCCTTGAGCAAACCCGAACCCAATCGAAGGGGGTGCCGGCGGCGGACCAACGCTGGACGTGGCCTTGGTGGTTCCAGGAGCAGAGGTCGGCACACTCGCGCCCATCAGCCTGCTCTCCACGTCGTCAAACCCGGCTTCGAGTTCGTCCAACGAGGGAAAAGCGGCATTGAACTCGTCGGCTGTGTTGGTCCTGCGATGCGTCGGCGGCTGCGGTTGCGACTGTGGTTGCGATTCGGTCTGGAAAGTCGACTCGTCGGATTCGGCCAACTGCGCGAGATCATGTATGCGAGGCGAATGAGAAAGGCCCAGACCCGAAAACGAGTTCATTCCACCCAATCCCAGTCCGAGCCCCAGTCCAGATCCACCATCGTCTCCAATCCCAACCCCGGTACCGTTGGGCGACATATTATACCGCGGAGACCATGCACCGCTCCCGGTTGCGAGCGGAGAAACAGGATGCGTCCGATTCCCGCTACTCGTACCGCCCGTCGTGCTAGGCACAAGTCCGTTCACGCTCGGACCAGGCGTCGTCGCTGAAGTGGAAGTCACAGTCGAATCACCCATCCCGGTCGTTTGAGGGCTCATCCATAACGCACTTCTCGACATCGGAGGTGTGCCCATTCCAACGCGTGATAAAGGCGGAGTGCGGTCTCCTGTGCTGGAGGGCGTGAGACGAGGCGGGACGGGCGGCCGTGGAGACTTTGAAGGGGAAATGGGCGTGTTTGCTGTTGAGCTTGGCGAAGGGATGCTAAGCGACATGCTGCGCGGGCTGCGGGATTGGGAAATAGGAGGCGGTGGTGGGGGAGGGAATTGGGTTTGGGTTGAAATCGTAGGTGTCGGTTGGGTCGGAACTATGGGTGGTTGTGTCGGAATCATGGGCGGTGGTTGAGATTGGCTGTGTGCCCGTGCAGGTTTAGAGCCGGATGGTGGGATGAGCGGAGGAGGTGGGCCGTAGTTGGGTGCAGAAGCAGACGCAGGTGCAGGCGAGATGCCAAACATTCCCGCACCAGACGAGGTCGAAGTAGGACTGAGCGCGTTGGAGAACATGCCATGATTCTGAGTCGGAGGTGGAGAAAAGGTTCGGTGCGGGGCAGGCGGCGGGGGCGGAGGTGGTGAGAAATTAGACTGAGGTGTTGTAAACGCAGGCAAAGACGCGACCGAATCTGTAATAGTGCCGTTTGTTGGCGGGACGCCACGGTTGTTGCCGCCCTGGCCTGCGTCACCGTCGAGCGATCGTCCGGAAGTGATATCCGCCAAATAACCTAGATCATGCTGAATTGAGCTCGCTCCGCCGCCTCCACCGCCCGAGTTGAGCGGGATGGGGTTCAGTCCGGCGTCGAGAGGTGCTGGTGCGATGTCAATCGGAGGAGGAGCTGGGGCAGGTGCGGGTGCGGGTTTGGTGCGGACAGACGGCGGGGGAGGTTTAGGTTTATCAGCGTTCCCGACGTTCAGCCCCGCCTGGCCGAGCATACGCATTCGGTCCGCGATCGATCCCATCGGTCGTGCGTCTGGTTCGGATGTAGAGGGCAATGTGGATGTCGTGGGTGATATTGGCGGGGACTGCGATTGTGATTGCTGGCTCTGTGCGAGTTCAATCTCTCGAAGTCGTTCCTCGACCTTTCGTGCTCGAGGAAGCATCTGGCCTGTAATATACTATTTTCATATGGCAGATTCATTAAGATGATGTAACGGGAGGAATAGAGACTGACGGCGAACCTCGCTGAGTTTGGAAGTCTGGTGGTAGAGCACTCCGCGCTGGTTTTTGGGTGTCTCGCGCTTGTACTCGACCGAGTTGAGTACATGGTCGAGCAGGCTGCAGGTATATAAGCTTAAATCATACTTGACATGGCGGGGGACTTACTTGGCAGCCTGGGAATACTTGTAGAGCGCACCTCTTAGATCCGCAGCATCCTCGAGCACCAAGCCAGCGTCGGCTAGACTGCGGGCCGAGTTGATAATAGACAGGGCCGAGGCGCCATTGACAGCCTGGAGAGATGAGGACTTGGCCTGTTCGCGGATGTCTTTGACGTGGACGACTTTAGCCATCGTCGTCGGGAGCAAGTGTCAAAACTCCCTAATCGGGCCAAGCGCCATAATGTCATCTCGACTTCCACCATGTCCACCGACGACGAACTCACGCGCTTCAGAGAGCAGTGGAAGGAGGAAGTCAGGGCCAGAACCGCTGGAGAGCCGTCGAATGCGCCCTCGACATCGCAGCAGCCCCCGCCGAGGGTCCGTCGGTCGCCGGTGGATATCTACGCAGAGGCGGGCAAGTCATCTGTTCGTTTTTATTTATTTATTTTGTCTAACACCTCTACAGTCGAGAAAGAGCAACGCGGCGAACTCGACACCGCACTCGACCTCTACCGGCGCGCATTCCGCCTCGACCCGCACGTCGACCGCACATACCACCTCCACACCACCACCGAAGCCCTCAGCAACCTCACCCTCGCCCCCATACACCCCAAAGCCGGAGACCACAAGCCCCACACCCAGATCCACATCAACGTCTCTGCGACCTCGACCCATTCAGTCCGCGCGCTCATCAGCAGCTTCCCTCCGGCCTCGGAACTTGCGTTTGCGCCCGAGATCGAACAAGAGCCGGTGCACCTCGCTCGTGTTCCCGATGAGCTTCTGCTGCATATTCTCAAGCTAGGCGATATCCCGACTATCGAGAGGTTCGCGCTTGTTTGCCGTCGGGCGCGAGTGCTTACGCTCGATCCTGACCTCTGGCGGTAAGCTCGACTATATCTGGGATCGGCCTTCGCTAATTCACGAACAGAGACTTTGTAACGAGCACCTATGTCCCTCCTCAGATACCCAACGACGTATTAATCGCTGATATTGTCTCGCGGTTTGCTGGAGACAACCGTAGGCTATACATCGAATTTCCTCGCCTCCGTCTCGATGGTGTTTACATTGCCGTCTGCCACTGTACGTTCTCATCTTAACTTTCTTATCAAAGCTCACATTTACTCCATTCACAGACGTGTAGGTTCCTAATACACCCCCTCATACGATAACTAACACTCTATCAGCCGCCCAGGTCAAAGCGAAAACGCATGGGTAAACGTACGTCCCACTACCACCCAAATCCCACCGACTCGGAGTTAACAAATTAAACCCAACCAGGTCGACCACCTAGTAACCTACCACCGATACCTCCGCTTCCTCCCCTCTGGCCAAGTCCTCTCCCTCCTCGACCAAAACCTCGCTCCACAAGAAGCAGTCAAAATCCTCGAACCAGGTCTTAGACTTAAAGTAAATCCTAATACCTCTCCTCCCTCCACAAGGCGCAGATCATCTTACTCATTTCTTGCTTAGGGATTCTTCATCGGCACATGGACACTCGACACCGAGTCTGGATCTCAAGACTCAGCGCCACGCGTGACGCTAAATAACCTCACGGACCCGACAGGCGTGTTTGCCCATTCGTTCAAGATGGAGCTCTCCTTGGCCAGTCGTCCGTTGGGCCGGTGAGTACCTTTCGGGTCTCGGGTCTCGGTTCCGTTGAGGTTTGGGGTTTGCGTGCGTGCGGGTTGGGGGTTGCTTGTTATGAGCGGCGTGCCAGGAGGTTCCTCATTGTGAACAGTTGGATCTTGGTACCACTTTCATACGCCGATCACCAGTGGCCTGGACTATAGGATGGACAGGCCACGCAGAGTGCACGCGCTCGGACGAACCTAGGCGAGAAAGAGAGCCCCAGCAGCGGAGCGCAAGCTCTGGACCTATCGCATGCGCACCACGTTCAGCCCCTGCTTTTTTCGGACGTCGTCGGAAAGAGGCTGAACGCAATTACCTCTCTCCTAATTCTTTCCTACCCTCGCTTCAACGATAATGTGTGAATTTCTCTTCTGACCTCCGCTCTCATTTCATTGGCCTAGATGGAACCGGCTCACGCTCGACTCGTACACGTCCCTCGACTCGGAGGGTACCCCGTCCGAACTACCCATTCGCAACGAACGTCCGTTCTGGTTCTCCAAAGTCCGAAGCTGGGCGTGAGAGAGAGAGCCTTCATGCCTTGATACATATTGCGTGCTTGTGTGTGGATGAAGTAATGACTTCTATACTTCTTGCTTTGCTTTGCTCTGCTTTTGTATGGATCCAGACAGTAAATATATTTCAACGACAAAAAATCAGATACTTAAATAACCACAGACACATTCCTTTACAAAACCCCCAGAGGAAGAAGAGTGTTACAACAGACAAATATGCAACAATGTGTGAGAAACCCACGGACAGACAGCGACCAAGAAAATACGGAAAGAAATGAACAGCGGGGGAAACAGCGACATCTATGATACAAGAACACAAAGATAGCGCAGGGAGGGGAGGGGGGAGGGAGCTATCCAAGAAATATAACCCTTTCTTATCCGACGACCTTATACATACATTCCTATCCAAATATGAGATTCCAGAGGCCCAGGTTTTATGTGATTTAACCTGCAGCGAGCTCGACGATCAGCCGGCACGCGCATTCGAGGAACAAGAACGGGCTGCAGACGTCTGCGCGTAGGACAGCCCCCTCGGTCAGCGTCGGTGATCGAGGCGCGGACGAAACGGAACCGTTGGCGGACCACGACGCGTCTGTAAATCGAGAAGGCGCGTTCGGGTCTGTCGACGCAAGATGACATCCCAGGTTTCTAAAGGTGCAAAAGATTAGCAAGATCCAGCAAAGACAATATAAGTGCAACGAACATACCTAAAGTCAACAAGATAATTCAAAGGGTCTACTTGATACAGCTGTAAATCCATCCGGACCTATCACATCCAAAACGGGTAAAAATTAGCCTCACACCGTCGGGGCCACACCCGATCCAAACGTACCACAACATCCCGGATACGACACCTCGTCTCGACATAATAGACATCTTTACCATCCTTGCCGGTCCCCTCGTCCTCGGGCCGACCGAGGATGTTCAGCCCAGGTTTCTCACGCCATTCCATCCCGAGCGTTTTGAGCGTCTGGTAAATCTCGAGCATGACTTCCATCGGAGGCGAGCGTGACCGAATTCCGAAATGCCATCGCGGTGATTTGGACTTTTGGCCACTGGTGTGCGTACGGTGTCGGTGCCCACGGTCGTCTTCTCGGCGGTGGTGCCGAGTACCATTAGTCTGCGAGCGCGCTGCGAAATGTCGCAATCAGTCAGGACACCTTTGTCAAATTTCTGCTCACACGCACCATCATTTGGCGTTGGTAAACTCGAATCGAGAACGGTGAAATGGTTCGCGTTTTGGTTTTGCCATTCGACCTCATCAAATTCGTCATCATCCGTATCAAACTCGTAAGCTTCATCATCGTCATAATCGTAATCGGCGATCGGGCGCATGCCCGCCTGCTGCGGCGATAACGGCTGGGAAAGGGCAGGCGCTTGAGGGGTAACTGGGGTTGCAGGGGTCGCTGGGGTTGCCGGAGTTGCAGACTATGATAGGATAAGATGTTATTGAATCCCTGAGGAATTAAAAAAGGCTATCTTACGTTGTAGTTAGGGCTCCAGAAGATCTGGCTCTCCTGAGTGGGATGCCCCCGAGGCGAATCCTCATCGTCATCGTCATCAAAGGCCACTACGATCCGTAAATGAGTTTGACACGTCGACAGGCGAATAAAGCATGATCTTACGTCCACTCCGGCTGCTATCTCTAGCAAGCATATACGCAACTTTTACCGCATTATCTTCCTCCCGCACAAGCGCCATCCTAACTTCATCCGATGAGACTCCGCATCTCTCAGCCAGCTCACAGACAATAGCCTCGTC
>WSTJ01001972.1:0-10010 GCA_019623705.1 Ceratobasidium sp. 428 | reverse complement strand
CTCAAATCTGAATATATGCTCACCGATGCTGTGGATTCGTCCATGATTATAATGTTCGATTTGCGCAATAGGCTGTTCCAGCGTGTTAGCCTGTTACTCGTCACGTTTATTAAAACAAGTACTCACGCCCTCGCCATAGACAATAACTGGCGTTGTCCTTGGCTGAAGTTGTTCCCCCCTTCGCTGACTTTGGTTTCCAAAGTAAAGATAGTTCGTCCAGAGCCGGTTCCTCCAGGCGTACTAGGTGCAACGGACGCCGCAGTAGGTACGAGAGTCTCAGACTCGTCAGTAGACGGATCTTCAGGCACAGTAATGGCTGCCTGGGCACCATCTCGACCAGCGTCCTCAGGTTCGACCACCCCACCGATCATTGGCGTGGTGACGCCGTCTTTGATGGACGCAGCACGGCTCGTAGCAAGAGAGCGTCCAGGTGAATCACTAGTCCGGAGGTGAACGCGTTGGAGAGCTTCCAAGATTTCTGCATCAGTGTATTCATTGAATGGATCCTATAAGGCGCGTTAGTTAAACCATATCTTTGCCAATAGCAAGCTGCGAGTACGCACCAGGTTCTCGCGGATAGTGCCGTTAAACAACACTGCATCCTGGGGAATCAGGGTCAAACGAGATCGCTACAAAAGGAGGTTTAGCGAAATGAGATGTACTATGTCGAATAACGCTTACAAGATCATCAAGCCCAATTGTAGTGATGTCTACAGCAGGATCGTAAGATAGGTTCAGCAAATAAGATAATAGAATGGCTTACCGATACCATCTAAGACGATCTTGCCAGCGGTAGGGTCAACGAAGCGGAACAAAGCTAGCGCTAGGGTTGATTTGCCACTGGAGTAACGTTAGCGTAATGATCGACAGTATAGCCTTTTAACTCACGAGCCAGTACGACCGACGATACCAATCTTTTCCGATGGCTAAAATTGTATACATTTAGTAAAAGCCGTGTTACTTTGACCTTAAACGTACCCTTGTCTCAAAGGACACTCCATTAAGAACTGGCTCTAGCTCGGGCGCATACTTGAGAACGAGATCCTCGATAACTAGCGTGCCCTTGCCGGCGGACGGCCAAGCAGCGGGAGGTCGGTTCGATTCGATGACCGCAGGAGGCTCGGACGGGAGATCAAGGTACTCTTGCACACGTTCAACCGAGTTGACTGTTTGGCGCGTGAGCATCACACACTAGTAAACGAAATATCTAAACTTACGAGACTGCTCAAGCTCTGTCCAGAACCGGAGACCCCAGTACAACTAGGTGATGCACCTTGTTAGAATATATTCCAACCGATATCGGATTCAAAATGACTTACTCCTCGAACATATTGCTGCGCCTGCACAATGACGATGCCCGCCAAACCAGCCTTTGCGCCACCCAGAAGTGATCCAGTAGTGGCAATCAACACAGAGACTGCTCCGAGCGAGTCAAAGCGGAAGAGAAGCCAGCGGTTACACATCCAATAGTAGTGAGTAGCAGCTTGCGTGCGATCAAGCCGTTTGTACATGTTGTTCAAGAAGCTTTTCTCGGAGCCAAAAGCACGAACTAAATCGCCAAAATTAGATATGAAAACAATGGCTACAAGGAGCTACGTACCTGTGACGATACCCACGACCAGTTCACCAAAGGATGAGATAATGGGCGAACGAGTGTTGGACTCGATACGACGAAGATCACGGGAGGCATTGACGTAGCCACGCGCGAACCACAGATGAACGTATGCGATCACGATGGCCGGGACGATGAAGAAGGGAACGGCGTATACGATGGTGCCGACAGCGACGGAGAGGGCAATAATCTGCATGATGACCTGGATCATGAAATCCTGGAGACCTCCGTCAATAGTATCAACGTCTATGCGTTAAAGTCAGTATGCGCTGTTTCGGAAAAATATGATCAACTAACCCTTGCTATATGCGCGACAAAATCATCCAGACGGGTCTTTCAGCTCATGAACATATCTTATTGAATAAGTTATACGCACCTGAAGCGATTCAGAATACGCCCAGACGGCGTCTTATCAAAGAACCTGCTCGGCGAACGCATCACAGAGCGAAGCATCTTTTCGTAAAGCAGCCGGGAAGCACGCAGAGTGGACATGATGCTCGGGATTTGGTTGAGAATGTTGACCGCGGAAATGATGCCCTCTATTCAGAAGTAAGTAATTTAGCGAGTTTAAGCAACTGCCAGGAGTTTTGACTTACGGATTCCGATGTAGATAAGCAGGTAAGGTACGACGTTTTGAGTTGCGGAAGGGAGGTTAAAGTCAAGCCAATCCCTCGTGATATGCACGACGCTTGTGTGGGGCTCGTAGCTTTCGCTCCACTCTGTCGATATTGTATCAATGAATGTTGACTGGTAAAGACAATATCAAGAACCTACGTTTGATCCAGAACTTCTGAACCAATTGCACTGTAACCGAGACTTGTAAGCGCGCTTTCCTAGTAGCTGCTCAAAACACTCACTAAGCTGGTCAACCGCCAAGAAAGCGACCAGGATGCTAAATATCCAATACGATGCCGCCGACAAATAGGTCTTGTACACCTTGAGTTTAACAGTTCCGCTGTGTCCCCCCAATCATCAGCACCCAACCTCCACAGAACAAAAAACCCAAAAAGGGACATACGTAGACTTTTTCTCCTCATCCACCAACTTCCTCGCAGTCTTGTTCGGATCCTTTGGCCCAGTAGTAGCCGGAGCCTCACCCTCAGCAACCGGAACCTCCTCGGTAATCTCAATCGCCTTTTGTCCAGCCCGAGCCATAGCCAGCGCACCCGATTCACGGAGCTGCTCCACGGTACCTTGCGCTTCAATCTGGCCTTCATGGAATTTGACGACCCAGGACACGGCGGGAAGGACGAGGTCGACGTGGTGAGTGACGAGAACGACGGTACGGTGTTTCATGAGCGGGCCTAGGAAACAGCGTTTGACGATTTGTTCGGCGGTGTGAGAGTCGACGGCTAGTGGGGAAGTACGAGTCAGGTCAACGCATACAATAGCTGAATGGGAGTGAGATGTACCAGACAAAACGTCGTCCATGAGTACCACTTGCGTCCGAGCATATACAGCGCGCGCCAGTGCGACTCGAGCCTTCTGACCACCAGATAAGGATACGCCCTTTTCGCCGATTTCCTAATAACAGACTCAAATGTTAGAATATTGTACGAACCCAAACAAGTATTTACGCACTGTCTCATCTCCGTCTTCTAGGATCGCCAAGTCCGGCAAAAGTGCACAACAATTCAACGTAGCCTCGTAACGCTCCTTGTCAAACGGCGAGCCAAAGAGACTGTAACATCATTAGTTTCAAACCACCTCACCCACGAGTACACAGAAACACATACATATTATCCTTGATCGACTCTGAAACCCAATAAATCAGTCACTAACCACCGCAAAATAAACGCATATACGCACTATGTTCCAACCAAGGCTGCTGTGCACAATAACTGATCGTCATCGGAAGCCCAGTCTTTTCGTTCAATCGCGTAGGCTCCTTGGGTAGATACACTTCACCCTCCAAACGGTCCATCTCGCCCAACAACGCGGCGAGCACTTGATCCACCGACGTCCATCAGCACACTCCCTTTCAAAACAAAAAAGACAACGAGCTTACACGAAGACTTTCCACTCCCAGTCGGTCCACACACGAGCGAAATCACACCCTCAGGGAACACAACACCCACATCCCGAAGCTCAAACGGCGCGTCCTCTACGACCTCGGGCGTCTCATCCGTCTTTTCCTCTGGTTTCTTTCTCAACCGCAGCAACACCAAAACCGTTCCGATAGTTCCGGTAATCGCACCCCAAGCGGCACCAATCTTGGCGAATACACCAGAGCTAGACTTGTTCTTGTCCTTGTCAGTGTCGTCGGTAGGTGCGGCGGGCCAACGGAACGTGGCGCCCGCACAGCCGAGCCGGGTGTCGATGGGTTCGTGTGGGTTGGGCGCGGGACGCATGAGCGAGGAGACGTATTCGGGGACTTCTTCTTCGCCGAGGTACTTTTCGATACGTTTCAGTGCGACGAGGGACATGACGAACCTGAGCAAATTATTAGTAAATCATAACCAACTTTTTCTAAAGAAACTCACCAGTTGGCAATCATCGGGAGCTACACACCACCAAACCAAAAACATCAGCACAACACAACCAACACAACCCACAAAAAAACTCACCGCAGTCAAACTCTGACTCAACATCCCAAACACCGTAATACACGGGAACGCGATATCAACCGTCAACTCCCGCTTCGCCACAAGCGTAAAACACGAAAAACTGATCGCAGCGACCAAAATCGGAACAATATCCCACATCATACCCAAGAAAAAGAACGAGATCTTGAGTTTACGGAGCCATTGGAGTTCGGCCTGGCGAGCGTCGAGCACGCGCATGATCCAGCGGGACTCCCAGGCGGAGAACTTGATAAACTTGATCGATTGGATGGCTTCGTTCATGGCGCGCATGCGGCGATCGCGCATTGCCGAGACCGAGCGTTGGAATGAAGATGTGCGGCGCACGATGATCGTGTTGAGTGGGAGAGCGATGAGCATGGCGACGTAGCCCGCGAACGCGGTCCAGCCCATGAGGTTGTACAACATCCAGCACGCGACGATAATACTAATCGGCGCATCGTAAATGAACTATTGAATCAACCTGATTAGAACCCGGTCTATAATTGGAAGCGGAGGACTTACCGGTCCAAGAGACACAAACCGCGAGACACGATCGGAATCCGCAGCGATGAGCGAAACGATCTTGCCCACGTCCGCGCTCGACGAATCTTGGGGCGCACCCTCCTTTTCTTTACCCTTGCCCTTGGTGTCCTTGTCCTTGTCCTTTTGTACCGCACCAGTCACGTCTTTGCGCTTCAGCGCTTTTTCGTAAACGCTTGCGACGAGCTCGCCCTTTACACGAACAGACGCTCGACGCGAAAAGTACAAGTGCTGTAGATCGCTTTGCGACTTGATGAGTTGACAGACGCAGGCGGCGATAGCGAAAAAGTAGGCGTCGCTGCGTTGTAGAGCGCGGGGAGCACCAGCTGTGGTGGTGGAGAAAGTGTCGGAGACGGGTGTCCGCAGAAGCGTAGGGAGGAAAGCCGAATCGAGGGCGACAGCAGTGTAAAAGCGCAAGTTTTCGGACCAGGTGGAAGTTGAAAAGCTGGCCGAGTTTGTCGAGACCTCGTCATTCATGGCGCGCAACGTGAGATTTAGGAAGAACGGTGCCGAGAAGTTCATAGTCGTCGAGACAACCTAGATTCATAATAGGGGCGGAAGGCACCGAAGGAGCGAAAACGTAATGTACCGAGGTCAGTATCACGCGGTAAAGATGGACGCCCATGTAGGAAGCGGGACATACAGTTAAGGATCCATCTAAGAAAAGATCCATCGCATTGGCGGCTAGAATTCGGCGCAGGAGCGAGGAGCGTCTAGTTTTTCGTTGAGTCGGCTAAAAATGGGGAGGTAAACTGCGGGAGATGACTTACTTGACTTGGAGGAACTTCCGCATGAGAACGCGCGTGCGCATGGCTTTGCTGAGTTGCCACACGTCTTTTTCTTCGAGCGGTTGGCGAGCGCCGAGCGAGATGATTGGGCTAACCCATGTAAAGGTGATCCATTGCCAGAGTGTACAATGGTCCTCCAGCGAGGGGAGAAGGCCCTAATGCGAAATGAGCTGAAATTCGGGATGGGAAAATTAAGAATCATACCTCCTCGTCGCTCTCGGGTTCACCGGTGATAGCAAGCGGCATGTCCACGATTATTACTATGCCAGCGATTGTTATGATAGAATCAACCACACGTCCGAGGTGGGTTAGCGAAAAGACATCAACTCCGGTCGAAGCGGTAGACGCTTCGTAAAGTCCAACGCAAGCGGCCAGGAAATGAGTGATGTAGAGAGTGAGGAGATCATAGTATGGCGTGCGGGAGGGACGAATAGTCGGGCGGAGAGCGGCGTAAACCCAGGATGATAACGCAACGGCGGTGGTGACCAGACCAAAGATACCAACCCCATTCGAATTATGGAGACTAGTCGCACGGCGAACCAGCGCAACAATCCAGCCAGCAACTTCAAGCGTAGCGAGCAGAGTCAGTCCGACTTGACGCCAAGTATCGGGTCGTGTGACAGGGCCGGTTTGGGGCAATAGAGACGTGCGTTCGGTCGGGATGTCGGCAACGGGTACCGTCACAGTCTTGGGTTTAATCTTTGCCGCCTCCTCCTCCGCAGCAACAGCAGCAACATCGTCCGAGGCTGCAATACCATTAGCAAAGCACCAAATGAACAAGACTCGGCACTCACTAATAAACTCTGTAAAAATTCCAAATGTCGGCACACGCACACCGGCAACATAGAGCGCGGCAAGTATCAACACCAGCGCAGGCAGCAAAGCGCTCAGACAAGTGCCGAGCACACACGTAGCCGAGTCGAGACACTGCTCGATGTCGGGCGGAAGAGAGTCTGGCGGGAGCATCGCAGAGGCCAAGGACGAATCTGGGTACCCATCCCGGGTCTATTTATCTCGTTTTATTTATCTCTGCTGATTAACGTTGACGCGCTCTGATTCGCCACCGGACTCTCTCCATGTGCTCGGGCGCTTGATCATCCCTGTCACGTGCTATCTCCGGCGTCCCCGGCCTATCTTTAGGGGCATCCCTGGGCATTCCTGTGCATGTACCATACGGACCTCGCGCATCGTATTTGTCGGTATCGCGGTTGGCTAGCCTGATTTATCGATCCAGCTAGCTCACGAGACGCCGATTGCTCCCCACGCCTGCGCGATAAACCACTGACTCGCCGTAAAATGTGGGGTGTGGCAACCAAAATAAACCTGAAATCATGCTTCCTTGGCTTACGAGGCGTTAAATCCGAGCCAATCGCAGGCAACTCACGTTGATTATCTGGCTTCTGAACACTGGGGTTGCGCCATGCTCGACTGAAACTGCGCGATCCTGCTCTCGATGATTTCCGTATATCCTCTTCCGGACTGGCCCTAGGGATGTAGAAGGGCTACCCTGGGCGATATCGTACGTCTACGAGCGCATATACGTACTAAATTTCACGGGCCACTGCGGAAATCACGTATAAAAGAAGTGGGTGCTCCAACATTAGGTATCGATCAGCCCACTAATAAAGGCCCACGATACCAATAGCCATTCGGTGCAGCCAATCACAACGTTACGTAGCTAAAGAGATACAGTGTCAACCCGAATTTGGTGCGATTGGCTTTGAGCATTTGGTGGATGCTTGTGGATTGGATTCGCGTTTATTAGTCGAAGAATAAGTGGAATATCGGGTGTGATCCTGAGGGGTTCCCGACGTCGCATTACATCAATCGGCGAGTTTTTTGTTTTGAGATTGAGAGGCGGTGTTGATTGTTGTGCTGCTGTCGAGACATATACGAACCTAGGTGGATGATTAGCCCCGGTCAAAGTTGCAGCCTCTCAACTTTGTATTTTGCATATTGTGCATAATGTACGCCCTCCCCTCAACTCATCGCTGTGGATTCGGTGGACAGGTTACTGCGAACACGTACATTACCTAGGCGGATTGAAAGCACATTCGATCGAATCGTGGAGCATACATGGCACGAATTCTCATCTCTAGTATGCGAGACTACCGTGATGGCGCTACTGTAGTCGCTCCTCACTTACAGACCAAGGCATCGAGCGCTTTAGTTGTTTTTGGTGAGATAATAAAATCATTCACGTACAGCCCCCCTCTCCCCGCGAAGGGTCTAGATTACGCGACTCTTACTTTGCGCAGAAGTCTCCCCCAAGGCCAGACTCCTACCCAATTTCTGTGCACGTGATCTCAGGGCAAATACAGGGTTCTTTGCCTCGCTGAGCGTGCACGAGAGACTGGCACAACTTGTAAGTTTATTTATATTTACTTTGGCTCCCTCCCTGACTTTTTCCCTGATGCCTCTGATGAAGGCGGCATGGGCTCGTACCAACAGAGTACAGCGTTGGCAAGCCGCGCCCGCACGTCCCTTCCGCCTTCCAGAGGCTGTCGGCGTCGCCTCAGAAGGCGTCGGCAGCGGCGACGGCAGCGGCGGCGACGCCGAAGGCGGAGCGCGCTGCCTGCGTTTGATTCCGAGTAAAACACACTAATACATAGAAACTAAGTATGCACAAGTAGCTTTTAAGAAGATGTAAGATAGCGAGGGGAATCGACGTCTTGTGGAGCCACCTACGTACCCAGATCGACTTGTACTGGTGCTGAATGCGACGTATGCGGCGATAGCTCTACCATGTAGCTTCTGAAACAATATTTAATCAACCGGCGTTCAACTCCTTTCGCAGTTCGACAGAGATTCGGATATTGGGGGGCTTGATAGACGACCTTAGCATACACTTCGAATAACGGAGCCGGACCTCCCCGTAGGGTGTATTCATCGAAAAAGCAGGCAAAAGATGAGAAACACAACTAAGAAATGTCATCATTGCACGCTGATACAATCCCACTCGGTTTCACCTGAGCATCCCAGTACTAGCACAGCGACGGAAGAAAAGAGAAAGAGATGGGACTGCTACGAACAGGAACGCAGAAGAAGATCCACCACGGCGAAGACACTAGAACGAAAAATCAATTAAGGAAACTTAGATGCCTGCCTAACTCGAGTCGGCTCTCAGAATCTGCCTACGACTGAGTGGAGAGCCTTGACGGTAAGGCGAGTTCTATACCTGGAGAAATGTTTGCACAAGGGGCGGCGGATGGGTAGTCAAGAGGTTGCGGGTTAGTAACTGTTTACACGAGTGACGTGCTAACCCGATACTTACCTAGCGAGGAAGTATACTGGGATGCACCGTAAAGGGCGAGCGTGACGTCCTCGCTTAGTTCTAAGTGTTGACGACGAGTCTACGATAGCGCGGACAAGCTCAGAGCTCCATCAACTAGTAGACATCCGTGCTCACCGAGCACGCCTACCAGTAAACTGCGTCAGCCACTTGCGTGCTGGAAAGTCCGATTATGCGAGTGTATGCGCGTTTTCTATCTTCATCTCTATATAATACACCCATAATTTCGTTCAAAACTGAACATAGGTAATGTGTTCAGCCTTCGGCGTTGCTACCATTGGCGGCACCTTTCGTGGTCAGGCTGACATTCTGTACACGCTTCCGCTCAGAGTTGAATACTGGCAGCGCGCTCCGCCTTCGGCGTCGCCGCCGCTGCCGTCGCCGCTGCCGACGCCTTCTGAGGCGACGCCGACAGCCTCTGGAAGGCGGAAGGGACGTGCGGGCGCGGCTTGCCAACGCTGTACTCTGTTGGTACGAGCCCATGCCGCCTTCATCAGAGGCATCAGGGAAAAAGTCAGGGAGGGAGCCAAAGTAAATATAAATAAACTTACAAGTTGTGCCAGTCTCTCGTGCACGCTCAGCGAGGCAAAGAACCCTGTATTTGCCCTGAGATCACGTGCACAGAGATTGGGTAGGAGTCTGCCCCAAGGCCATCCTCCCCACCTCCGCCCACGTTCTCTATCCTCCTTACCTGCACCAAAGACATTGCCTTTGATACAGACTTGATCTATTTATCACTCCGGTCCCTTGTATATGACCGGTTTTAACCTAGTTTGACTTGTCGAACACTCATTTTCTTTTCATCCCAAAGCTTTATTGATACTGACGGTGCTGCTGTCGTGTGTGTAGGGAGGATATTGATTTGCTATAAATTCAAGAAACACGTCCAGCTTGGAGTGAGCATTAAGGCACAAACTGCCCATAACAATTACAAACATAATCAGGGGTTCACTGGCCATCCGGCGCTTGCTTACTGGTCTAAGCTACTTGTACACCACCATGATCAACGCATCCAAAACGCACAAGTTATTCGAGGTTCCAGAGCTACTAGGAACCATATACGAGTACTCCGAACGCCGGCGCTGGCCACGTCTCTTGCGAATCTCCAGGGCATTTTTTCTAGCTGGGGCACCGTTAATTTGGGAAGAGGTTGTTGGAATCCAGACTATCTTGAAGCTGCTACCAAGCCTGAACTGTAGGGTCAGCCCAGACCC
>WSTJ01001970.1:0-10013 GCA_019623705.1 Ceratobasidium sp. 428 | reverse complement strand
GAAGTGGATGCGATTGAGGCGGCGATCGAGCCACCGAAAGTTGCACCTTCGACACCCTCCGTTTCTAACTTCGCACCCCCTATGGCACGTTCAGCCTCTGCTCCCAAGCCGGCCGGACAAGCAAGACCTTCTGGCACTCCGGTGGCGGTCAGAACGCCGACTCCCAATCCCACAAGACCTACGTTTCGACCTGCCGGAAGATCTGTCTCGGCTGCTGGCCCCTCCGCAGGAACGTCTAAAATTGGGAATGCTATTCGTTTGGCATTAGCATCGAGCCAGTCCTCGAGTTTGCAAGGAGGTGAGTCCTAAAGCTATCGCATCTTCTTGCGTGTCATCTAATTGTTGAATAGGTTCACAGACCCAACTAGTCCCTCCCGCGGGCAAACAATCCTCTGACCCAATCTCGGATCCCCCTGTCGGCACACCAGCCCGGCCAGCTCGTCAACCTAGCGTTGAATCTATTCCATCCCCATCCCCTGCTCGTCAGCGAGCAATATCAGTCCATTCTTCCGACGATTACGATTGCTATGATATACCCGACGAAGCCCTTGACGAAATTGACGAAATTGCGGAATCCGCGTATAGTGGCCGCCGAGGATCCCTTGCGTCAAGCGCAACACGGCAAATGAATCTCTTCGGTGGGGTAGTCCCGCAAACTCCAGGTGCGAGCGGCAGCGGAAACAGCGCACGGGGATTTAGCTCGAGTGCGGCCTCCAGTGGCCTTAAGCGGAGCGCTTCGAAGACCGACGGTTTATTTGGCCGGCAACACCACCGACAACAGACCAAGTCTTGGAACTACGTCAAAGCGGCGCAGAGGATTCAAAATAGTAAAAAGGGCAAGGCTCCTGCACGAGAATCAGATGGAGATAATGATGAGGAGTTGGAACAGTTTCCCGATCTTGCAACGCCGGAAATTGCACCTGGTACGTTATTGGACTTGCATAACCATCGTAGCTGACTAACGTTGTTCATTGTAGTAAAGTGAGTATACCTAACGCATATAATGGACATCACTAACGGGCATCGATTCGTATTTATTGAATAGGCCTGTAAGTAAGTGAAGAAACTGTTGATATTAAAGCTAACGCCTCTTCTCTAGCCAGCCAAAATGAAGTGTAAATCGGACCCAAAGACTATTGGCAGTTGGATATTTCCACTCAATAAGGAGAAACGAGACTACCAATTCAATATTATCAAACACTGTTTATTCGACAACACTCTCGTGTCTTTACCTACCGGTCTCGGAAAGACTTTTATTGCGGGTTCCGTGATGCTCAATTGTATGTGGAAAATTTTATAGAAGATTCGTACTGAAGTATTCTACAGTTTATAACTGGTTTCCAACCGGTAAAGTGGTCTTTGTTGCGCCAACAAAGCCTCTGGTCGCACAACAGATCGAGGCCTGCCATGACAGTTGTGGTATACCAGGGCGAGACGCAATTGAGCTTACTGGCACCGTCCAGAAAGCTCAGCGACGACGAGCGGTGAGTTACTCTCCGAGCTACAAGCAATCGATCTGACAACAGCCGCAGTGGGAAGAAAGAAGAGTATTCTACATGACTCCTCAAACTTTCATAAATGACTTACAGGATGGAACATGTGATCCGGAGGACATTGTGCTAGTAGTCATTGGTGAGGCTTTCGTCTCGCGTGTTGATCGATAACTGATAGCTAGGCATATAGACGAAGCTCACCGTGCAACAGGAGCCTATGCCTACGTTACTATCGTTCATTTTCTTATGGCCCGTAATCCCCACCATCGAGTCTTAGCCCTTAGCGCAACCCCTGGTAAAAATTCCGAATCGGTCCAAGGTATCGTAGACGGGTTGCACATTAGCCGGATTGAGATTCGAGACGAACATAGTATGGATTTGCAAAAATACTTGTTCAAGAAGGTACGAAAGGTTTGAATGTAGCCTATCCTAGTCTGTTAAGTACCATTCCCAATAGCATACCGACATCCAAATTGTGGAGATGAACGATGCAATCAACGCTATCAAGACTAGCTTGGCTGCTGTAATGTGGGTACGTCGGTACACAGCTTACTCGTAGAATGCCTGCTCACCGCTCTCGTAGCCGCTCCTCAAAACCGCCCAAACCGCAGGATGTTGCAACAACGCTGAGCCTGAGACTATGAATTCGTATCGCGCAACGGTTGAAATATCTAATATAATGGCTCGCAAATCCAATAACAGCATGCGAGTCATGATGCCACTAAAGTATCTGGCCAGTCTCGCGCGGGCCATGGGATATTTGGTAATCGTATTTTGGCTCCAATCTTTTGGCTTGCTCACTAAGTCTGCAATAGCTGGAATGTAGCGTTGCAATGTGCCAGCGGTGCTTAACCGACTTCTATGCAAGTGGAAAGGCTCAGTTTCAGTCAAATTGGAAGGACAACGCTGATTGGAAAGCCACAATGAGCCACATCGAGAATCACCACCTGGAGGCTGTTTCGTTAGGCCTCACAACACCCTTCCCTCCCCATCCCAAGATGCAAAAACTCAACGAGCTGCTTCGGGAGCATTTCGATGCAGAAGACGCGGAAGAAACTCGAGTTATGGTGTTCACCAACTTTCGAGAGAGTGTGGACGAAATCGTCGCGCACCTGAATATGAATGGGTCCAAAATCCGCGCTTCAAGGTTCATTGGACAGGCCGGAGGAAAAGGTGGCGAGAAAGGGATGAACCAAAAGGAACAGATTGCAGTGAGTTTTCCTCTACTCGCTATCTTGATTTGACCTGGAACATCAGATTAGACGATTGGTCGTTTCAAAGCTGGCGAGTTCAATATATTGGTTGCTACCTCGATTGGCGAGGAGGGTCTGGATATCGGAGAAATCGATTTGATTGTCTGCTATGACGCCCAAAAGGCCCCCGTACGCATGGTGAGTGATGCGTTAGCTGTCATGGTAGGCTGTAATTAACACCAAAATAGCTTCAACGGGTCGGGCGGACTGGACGAAAACGCGACGGGAGAGTTGTCGTATTGCTTGCCGAAATCCGAGAGGAAAAGAACTGGGACAAAGCCAAGGAATCCTACCGAGACGTACAGAAAGCCATTATCGACGGGTCGGCTATCGAGCTCTTTGACGACGCCGCCAGGATGATTCCAGAGGGAACACAGCCGGAATGCGTCGAGAAAGTGCTAGACATCGAACCCTACGACCGCGAAGTACATGGTAATCTCTCAGGCAAACGATTGCGCACCAAGACCGAAGGCTCGGCAAGTGCGAAGAAGAGGAAACGCAGCGAAGATGTCAATCGCAATGTCCCCGAAGGCGCATTGATGGGATTTGTGACCGCTGCATCCTTGACGGTACGGAAAAAGTCATCGAAGAAGAAGGTATCTACACCTCGGGCAGACGGACTAGACTCGGACGACGAGGCTATTGAAGCGGGAGTATTCGCAGCGAAAAAGCAGAGCTCTGACTCCGACTCTGATGCACCTCTTCTCAAATCTGTGGCCAAAATGACGACGAAAAGGGCAACCACAACTCCCAAGGCCCCGAAGCCGAGACTAAGAAGAGCGTCCGCCGCTGTTGGCGAAGACACTTTAAGTTCTCCTTCATTGTCGCAACCCCAGCCGGCACCTCCACCCAAGAGAGCAAGGAAGACCAAAGGCATCGGTGTAATCTCCCCCCAGCGCTCCTTTAGCACCAGCACCAGAAGAAATCCTCCCGAGGCTATGGATATCGATGGCAATTCTCATTCTGCTACTAGCTCTGTCCCTACCTTGCGTTCCTCGCCTATGCCTGCCTCTCCACTCCGGCCTAAACCATTCCCACTCAATCGAAAACCCGCCGCGCCACCAGCATCTCCTATCCGATCTCTACCAGGCGGACACAATCGGCCTAATAACGATAATGAATCCGAATCTACAGCTGCAGCCCTCACACGGAACCTTTCTTCGTTGCTGCAGAGTGACTCGGATGTCGAAATCCTCAACTCTACTCCACCTAGGGCTTCTCCTGGACCGAATGAAAGCCAGGCTACTCGTTCAATTTCTCCAATCTCCACTAAACAACCAGGCCCTGCAGAATCACTCGTGTTTACTTCGCCCGCCTCTCCTAAGCTCGGTCCACCAACCGAATCTCCTGACAACTCATCCCCTGTTCGAGTTCGGCGCACAGTCCGCATGACTATTTTAGATTCCTCACCTCTCGCTAGTCCATCTGGGAGCCAAGAAGTAAACAAGCCTACAGAACCTTCAACCCCCGCTCGTCGGCGCATCATCCGAGGGAAGCGACCTAGCCCGGGTTTAGAGGGCGATGCAGAAGGAAAAATGAGTACTGAGGCGAAACGAGCTGGAAAGTCCAAACGTAGCATCCTCGACAAGCATCATTTTCTCGAAACTGAGGCCCAGTTTTCGGGCTCCGAGGATGAAGATGGGGACTTTGACCCCGAAGGTGTTGAGAACGAATATGACCGTTCTTTTGTGCGCGACTCACCACTCACCCAAGCACCTGCGGGATATAACCAGCAGCAGCATTACCGACAAAGCCTCATGAGCCAAGTACCAGGAGGATCAGGTCCAGGTTTTGCTGTTGGTCCCTTCCGGTATTTGGACTACGTCGGACGAGGTGGAGCTCTTGCAGGAGCAGGTTTAGGCAACCAAAGACGGCCAGGCGTCTCGAGCTCCCCAATCAGAGAGGGTGCTGCATCCCAATATGTCAAAGATAGCTTTGTTGTAGATGACGACGAGGCTATTGAGTACGAGGGGTCTAGCGACTAGTAGATATTAATGCCTCACTCGTTTACTTTCAGATCTGTTACTCTTTATTATATATTTGCACAGCTGTTTGCACAGATAGCGCATATATTTAGCGAATGGCTCTCTTGGTAGCACCACTAGAAAGTACAAAGCATGTCACTTGAAATCCAACCAGCCGTCACTACCTCCTGCTAGGGTCCCAAAACCCCGAGGTAACATTGTAATTCGCAGGGGCCGAGTGTGTGGGGGCGGTGGAGGCGGGAGTTCGCCAAGAGTAAGCGGTGGGGGTGGAGGGATGCTGGTTGGTGGGGGTGGAGGCGGAGGTTCGAAGTCGATTGGAGGGGGTGGAGGAGGGGGCGATTCCAAACGCGAGGGTAAATTTGACTGCATGCCGCCAACGAAAGGACTCGACATTTCAATGTCCGGCTTCGCCATACTAGTAGTGTCAAGAGTTGTCCAACCGCCGCGCATAAACCCACTAGCAGTTTTGCATGACTCTTGGCTTGAAGGCTCCAGTGCAACTACGCCGGGAAAAGAAACTGAAGGGGCCGTACCGACGGCTGTCCGGCCAGACTTTTTGAAACCACCAGTCGCATCCATCGAGGCAACCGTTGCACCACTGAAGCGACTACCCGAGGGCTCCGCGGCTGTGGTAACCGCAGCCCAGCCACCACGCTTCACAGGTGGGTCATTGACTGGGGCAAATCCGCTTGAAGGGGCGGCCGGTTTGATCCCTAACCGAGCAGTAGGAACCGTTGTACTAGTCGTGGCCGTATTAGAGGTGAATTTGATTCCTGCAGCAGCGGCCATTTTCTTCATTTCTTTTTCCTCCCGTTTTTTCTCTTTGGCTTTACGTGTCGCGGCTTCGCCGGCTTGACGTTGACGTGCGGTAGCTTGCTGCTCCTTGGAACGCTGTAGAGGATTGTCTAGTTATTGATTGGAAAACAAATGTGCACCGAATGCATTAACTTACCACAACGTGGGCGTGGGCGTAACTCCGGACATGTTCATCGTACTGGGCAACATTCGAATATTGTTTGTCACAGTCTTCACAATAGAAGGGGCGGAGGGTGCCCTTGACTTCTATCTTCCTGTGCTCCTTGGCAGCAACTAACTCCTGCCAGAAGGGTAAGTAACATGACTACGCCGGTGCCTAGACGGAGCGCAAGGACCTACCTCACGATTCTTGCGTTGCTCTTCAGTCTCTTTGATCATGCGTTCTGAATCCATTCCACGGCGCTGAGAAACCGTAGACTCGATAATACGTGCATCATGGGATGCTTTTCCTAGGCCCATGGAATCGAATTTAACGAGGAATGGTATGGGATCCGGTCGTCCTAAACGCCATTTGATACATGCCGCTCTAAAGCAGCAAAAAGTGTACGTACCATTCCCTGAAGCTCCAAGACCTTGGCCCTCCTTCCAGCCCATCTTTGCCAGCATTCCAAACCCCTTGTTCGTCGAGCTGATTTTCGTATCAACCGTGACTGGCTCTCGAACAACTCCTCGAACGTATTGGTCATAAACGCTAATATCCTCCTCTTTTGTATTAATGGGGGCTGGAGATGGAGAACGCGACGCAATTGACACGTCATCGTCGGATTCTTCAGAATGAGACGCAGAACGAGAACGGGGACGAGAACGCTGTGTGGGAGGAAGGGGTGAAGAGGGTAGAAATTAAGGCTCCTAAGACATTTAGCGAGAGAGATACCTTCGACGAGGATGCTTTAGACTGCTCTGGGCGTGCGGAAGCAATTTCATTCCATCTTTTTATCATGGCATCAGACATAGTGGGCAAGATGTGGTTGTAGTGGCTACGTTCAGCACAAGCGCCAAAGCGCCGCGTGATCACCCGACGACTTCGGCCTGGATATGTGAGGGCATGTTTATTTACGATCACAATCGTGCTTGCTATCACCTTCAACTATGCACATGAGCGACGCCAGGAAGCGATACAATGCATTCCCCGGACTTTACGGCCTCATATTTCTCAACCTGGAACCACTTTCAACCTTAATTCCAGCGGTTGCAACAGTTTTTATCCCAGGTGGCGCCGCTTGGTTTTACAATGAGCAAGTTCCGGGCGGTTCATTCCAATCAGTCGATGGCCCACACATCAAGATGGTACTTGGGCAACTGGTGAATGGTAACTTTCGTCTCATTATTGAGGCCATATTATGTATTGCCACCCAGACTGAAACTCAGCCTGTACATCCCAGCATACGTGGTAATTGGGATGCTCTCCGCCTTCGGTTTTCGGGCGGTACGAAGGGCCCTTCCTCACGATCCAGTGGCGCAAGATCGCATATTGGGAGCATCTTTAGGTGTCTTGGCTTTTGCAGATGTAAGCACCCCTCTCGCGACCATGGATAATTATACTAATCCCTCGATCTAGCTCACTCAGTGAGTAAACAATAACCACAAGCCCTAAGTTTAATTGACTAGATCTTTCCGGAAGTGTTGCCGCTACGATAGCGGCCCTCCCTTGGGAAGTGGTGACCAGTCCAGCGATTTGGAATGGTACCGTATATGGTAATATTGTAGGTTCTGTGTTCTTCTTTGTCTTGAGGTAAGTTGCAGCTTTCCTCAGCCAGAATGAAAATGTTCTCATTCGACAAAGAATGTCCTGGTTTGCAGGCATTGGACGGCAATCGGCTGATTCTGCCCGTTCCAAGGTCGAATAACTTGTACCCCACGTATTAAAGTGCTACCGAAGTATCTTGGTCACTGAGAAACAGCACATGTGCGATTATCTCGTCTTAATTAATCTGTCTCGAGCTGTTCTTTTAAGACACAATCGCACGACTGGGCGTTTACCGGCCTCTACAAGCCTCGATGTTTCAACCCGGGCAACATCTATATTGGTGGGGCGACCGTTACTAGCAAGTGACAAAACGCCAAGGCGGCGTTAGATTTTTTTCAAGGGAGAGGCTTGGTATCCAAGCGGCCATGCGGCAAATCAGTACCATCGCCTCAGAGTAGGAATCTTCGCGAGTCCCGGGTTCGCGTCAATCTTTTTCAAGGCCCAAGAAGAGGGTGTACGGTACAAAGTTAGTCGTGGGTGCCTGTTCCCGTGAATGCCCATTCAGTCGTCGTATGTCGGCCAGGGGGCCGTAGCCAGATCCGGTATGCGCGCTATGACTAAGTTTGCCGGATGGGAAAAATCGAGCTTGCTGTTTCAAAACCATGTGTTCTTAGGATGCTGCAGGACAATGAAATCAGCATTTTGTGACGAGCGTGACCCGACGGGTGCAAGTTTCGCCGTTTAAGCAAGGCCGAAGAGGCGTTAAAAAAACGCCGGAAACAAGGCACCCAAGCGAATGCAAATATAGCCCAGCCCAGAAAAAAGTAAGAATAGATCTCCCCCAACGCGACTCAGATGAGTGCATATGAGCCTTAGAGGCGTAAGAATAAAAGAATGGCTACGGTTACAAGCCTTGGACCTGTGAATGGGTGCTCAGCGACAATGTTGCAGCCGCGTGGTGTCCCCTTGTCAACATCGTCGAGACGGTATAGGAAGGTCAAATCGTGCTAGAAAGCGGCCAGGCGGCATCTGATTTCATGCGCCGGCGTCGATCTATTCGCCCCCCGGTCAGTCAAGTCGTCTTCTCAGTATGACGTTTCGAGCCTTGTTGTCATGGGCTGGCTAGACAATATTTTGTGCTGCCTTGATCCCGAACAGTATTGAGGATGCTGTGGTATTCTGTTATATGCGCATGCATCAAGTTCTTACAATGGATAGCTGCCCGTAAGGTCTAAAATCTATTCTATCCTATCCTAACATATTTTATGGTTCAAGTCTTGCCCTATTTTCAGTAGACAACTCGGCCTGATAAATACTTACGTGCGTCTATGGCACTCCTGAGCCTGTACTGAGCGTTTGAGGCAGTCGATTGAGCCGCCTATGTGGTATTTTGGCGTGTTTAAAACTGTGAAGGATAAGATAGAATAGCCTTTAGACCCTGCGGGCAGCTATCCAATCTCACTATAGCCATTTGTGGAAAATAAGTGCTCTTAGCTAATTCTATCCCTTTCTTCGACCGCTACGTCAAAATTGATTTTTCTTTGTTTCAAAACACTCCTTCACTGGATCATCTTAAGAGGTCGACTATGCTCCTTTCCTTTCTGAATTTCTGTTTTCAAAGAGCTGCAAGCACTGACGTTTGATAACTCTAATAATATCACAAAATGTCTATCACGACAATATAGGGCGACCAAAGAAAACAAGAGCATGAGTTGTTATCAAACCACTGCATATTTCAGCTGAATTCTACTTCTAGGGATACCAACGGAACGCCTGTTAATAACGGGGCGAAGGTTCTATGAGAGACGGAGCAACCTTACCACCTGCTTGTTACTTGCAGATCAAGAGTGGCCCGATTTCGATGTTTATGACCTATCATATGCGCTGTTTGAGTTAAGTTGGTTGGGTCTTGGTTGCAGGAGGCCTAGCTCACCTAGTTCCCGATCTTCTTAGTTTTAGCGCAGGTATAGGAGCTCTAGGAGCTCTAGGAGAGCATACGCCGTTGATCTGGTGGGATGTTCGATAGCACTTCATGTGGCGTTGAGTGTCGTTTTTTTTCGGTGTCGCTCGCGGTGTACACGGCAGGGCATACTTTATTTTTAGCTTGACACAACAGCTTTGTTTTCACGCGTTTAGACTAATATACCAGATATGGAAGGTGACTGTGACTGCAGGGTTGCGCTGATCGGGGGCTGACCCTGTTGTTAGGAGAAATATGGACCCTGAGTATCGGCCAAACCGCAAAGACTGAAATCACTTATTAGCATGGGCCATTAGCCAAGCCCCCATCCCTCCCACCACACTCCCTCACTACCACCCTCTCCCGAGCGGAACCCTTCTCGTCTCGCAGCCGGGCTGCCTTTCTTTTCGTTTTTCTGTAAGTCGTCTTTCTCTTTTCTCTTTTTCGGCTGCAGTTCTCGGGCATGCCACCGCAAGCCGCGAGGAAAATGGGTCTGTGCCTGGATAATGGCGACAAACGCGCTTGTACTGTATTATCACCGTCGCTGCCTCGAGCAAGCTGCTGGACCGCAAGGGTGCTGATCATTCTGCATCTTCTGGGCGTCTATCAGCATGCTCTCTCATTGGTTCCTAGTCGCTGCGCATAGCTAATCTCTACTCTTCCTTGGCATATTTATTCTTCCCGCTCGCACCGCATACCACCACTGCCCGATGCCAGTCTTTTACTCCACACCATCCTTGACGGATTTCTCTCCTTCGCTCCATCCATCGGCAATCAACGCTTTCGTTCACGTATATTTTACAACTCGACCATGAAGTT
>WSTJ01001969.1:0-10015 GCA_019623705.1 Ceratobasidium sp. 428 | reverse complement strand
AGTCGGCCCACACCTCTTGCCGATCGGGACAACGTTGGTAACTGGTTTATCGCTCGAAATGAGTGGTTAAGAAGCACTCGAGACTTGTTGGGCGACGCGCTTGGCGGTAGCGCAACCGCGTTCTCTGCACGACGGATTGGTTAGCCTTGGCTGAGTTATGGATTTCTAGGTCCTCGTTTTGTTTCATTCTTATCGGCCGATGGAAGCTTGACTGCGCAGCCTCCAGGTACATTCTCTTGCGGCGTCGCATACCTACTGTATCACTCTTACTCTTGTTTCGCCCAGTGTTCGCTATACTGTATGACTACTCTGGATATCATTTCACCAATGAGATACCCTCTTTATGACTCATTGGTCCGAGCTCTCGATTGCCGCGAACTCAGCCTGCACCGACGGCCAACACGCCTCGTAAACTAGTTGAGTAGCCGTCACCATTTAATTTAGAATCCCGGTGTTATATTTTTGTTTAATCTTCTCAATGTCTTGGCACACAGGCAAATTGAATTCCGAACCCGGAGCCATGTGGATCGAAACATGCGAGCGCGTGCGGGGTGGCAAGTGTCTGATGTAACCCCAGGCACGTGTTGGTATTCGACTCCAGTATGAGTCCTATATCAATATGGTAAAATATTTCTACATGAGTGTTATAAAAATAACTACATCTCTTACACAGTGACTTAGGTTTGCATGCCCGAGTGCTCATAACAAGAGATGGACTGCCCTGGTCTTCCAACTATCAAGTTAGTACAGTAACAACACAAATCACCGAACAGCCTTGTTACTTAGACTGGGCCATCTTGTTCAGCTACTGACATATTTTTGGTTAGTCGCGAAGCGCAGTGCACATGGAAGTATAGCAAGTTTCCATAAATAAAAAAAGCTTCAGCGCTTCCATCAAACTCCGTTTGGTTATGTTTGGTCTATCGGTCGGCTGGTCCAACTTCGAACCAAGCCGCCTTGAAACTGTAACTGCAAGAACCCGGGAATAATGCTTGATGGTTCTAAGTAACCTTGCTGTACCTATCTTATGCCGCTAGGCCGACAACGGCTCACACTATAACACTTGCATTATCATGTGATTCTTGGCTTGATCGCGCGCCACCCCCCCAGAGCCGCGCACCATACAGGCTTTAGAGCTTCTGCCCCATGAAGTCATCTTTGAATGTTACGGCTTCGATCGTACTCCAAACTAATGATTTTTTAATCTCGAAAAAATGGGTTAACTAGCTGGAGACTAACCCCGACTCTGCGTATGACGAGCCGAAGGAAACGGTCAAGTTACCTGGCGCGGGATGGTATCTCAAATACAGATTGGACTAGAAAGCCTAACGAAAAGTACTGGCGACAACTGGTCTTATTTTGCATACTCTACTATTAATACTTGTGGACATCTTACAGCTTCAGGCGCAGTCACCACCATTTCATGGTCATCATCCGCTGCAGATCATTCAACTGTTTCATGTCAACTCAAGCGAAGCCCGGTTACTCTCTCGTTTGATGACCCGGCACAACCGATGAACCGCGAACGGCTAGGCTAGCTGTTCTGTAAGCTCTTGCCCTCTTATTCTGCCGGGTCTGATGTGGATTTTCGGATAGAACCCGAGTTTGCACCTATCCTACTTTGACCGGAAACCGTGTTTTGTCAACACATATTTTCACGACTGGATATGATACCCTGTTGGTCTCCTTTTGGTTATCCTTCGACAGGTGAAGTGGAGTAGCTATACGACACCAACCTCCAGATTCGTACCGAGGGACGAGTCTCCAATCAAAATATTCTCAACGAAGTCATCGACGTAAGGGATTGGCCTCGTAACCCACTTTGCAAGCGCGATCAAGGAGACTAGCACAAATACTGTGATAACCTCGCAGTTCCATCGTTCTTATTTCACCTGCATTTCATTCTGTGCCACCGAGCGAAGCGGTCAGCACCTAGGGGCTGGCGACGAGCCCTGTCTGGCAAAAACCCGGCGCCAAAACTTCGGTATTGTACGAGGTGTACATAAGACCAACATGCATTTTTGAAGAGAGCATCCCAATCCTAAGACCTCGTGAACGGCGACGCCCTCGCGCTTCAATCTTTTGGGACCGCCTGGGATCGTTTACAAGTGACGGACCATCGCTCCGAGCCAGAATGGGAGCCTTAGATTTAAGGTGAGTACACCCATTTGGATCCTTCTATCATGTATAAACGGTGACTGCCATAGTCTCGGTCCTATCCTACTGGGTACCATGCTCAATGTATGGCTCTATGGTATTATGGTTACGCAAACGACGGTCTATTATGTGTCGTTCAAGAAGTGAGTGCAATAGCACTTCATCGACAACTCATGCTCATTTAATTCGCCTCAGAGATCATAAATGGATCAAGTTGCTCGTACGTTCGCATGAGTTACCTCTATTCTCAGTCCCTAATTCATTTTTAGGTTGCGTATCTTTTCGTAATCGACACCCTGAATACTGTATTCGACATTGGATTAGTTTGGCGGTATACAATCACCTTTTTCGGTGAGTTATTTTGGTTGATTGTTTTCTATTGGACTCACATGCATTGATCCCTAACCCTCTAGGTAATCTAGAGGAGATTGTTCACTCTAGTTGGTGTAAGTTGTCATTATTGTATACGTTTTGGAAGCTTACAGACAGTTGACTTGGCCAAATAGGGTTCAACGTCGGTGAGAGTAGACCCCGTGAATTCTGTAAGCTTGAACTAAACTTTTGACTGTATGGTTCCCTCTAGAGCCTGTTATGACAGTATGTTCGCCACCAAAGCCGCTGACAACATAATATTCTAACTTCGTTTCAGACGATGATCTCCTCAAGCACCCAATGTTTTTTCGCCTGGCGCATCGCCCGCCTTACGGGTAAAAACTGGTTGGGCTATGCTATTGGACTCTCCGCCTTCATCCAACTTGGTGTGTATTTTTGTCCTGAAACAAGTCAAATAGGTCTCATTAGGTGTTGGAAGCTGCTGGATTGGGATCAACTATAGGTGCTTCGCTTGTAGTAGACTTCGATCGTTTTCAGGAGCTTAAAGTCGTAAGTATATCTCGTTAATTCTTAGCGCAGGTTGATGACGTGTGCAAAACGAGGGTAGGCGGTTATTACATGGCTTGGTCTGTCAGCGGTCACAGACGTTCTTATCACTTGTATCCTGAGTTGGCACTTGGTACGTCGTCACGCCCCTCGGTACAGAACGCGATATCTAATAACATAAATCCTAGCATACCCATCGTACTGGTTTCTCACAAACCGACGATGTTATTACACGGCTAGTCCGATGTGAGTCGCTTTTGGGTTTTACCCACAACCAAGACTAATGGTTACGGCCAGTAACCGTGCAAACTGGTTTAATAACCACGGTCTGGGCAACCACCGACTTGGTCCTCTACTTGGGACTGGTGAGTTAATCGCAGAATCGTGGTGGAGCTCTTTTTGATCTTACACACTCCCAGGAAAACAACCTGTAAGCCCTCAATGCTGTCATGTATAAACGGCTGTCTTCATTTTATTGTTTCAGGCATTTGTTTTTTCAGCTACCACTATGTAGGTCCAACCCAGGCAGTGGCCCAAGTTCGACTTACTGATAGAGCAAATACAATAGGCAAACTATATACAAACTCCCTAATGTCAACTCTTAACTCACGCAACGGTTGGGGCAGCAGCTTTGCGTCGGGAGAGACCGGTGAGCCGGCGTCACGTTCGGGCGGCGGCGTGGGACAAGGCCAAAGCAATCGGAATGCGCCTTCTATGTGGCGCCCGGATCCGGTCAAATCGGTAAGCGAGTCGCTGAAGTACCATTTTGGAGGATATCTTACTCGAAAACAAATCGGTTCTCCAGCAAAATCGTACTACAATCCAGGTCGTAACCACCGCTACAGTAAGTATATGCGATCTTTTTCGTTGTCAACAGGCTGATTGAAGTATATAGGTTCACCGCGATGACGGATTTGAACTGGACGAATATGCGGCCGACGCCAAAAAAGCTAGGGAGGAGGATATTGACAATTACCCCCGTACCGGCACAGCCGTAGGGGCATTGTCGAAAACCGCCATCTCTGACGAGACATCCATGCACTCTAGACCGTCGTTTGACGCTAAATAGCATAGATGTACTTCCTGGCGAACTTGCTTTAGTTTTTTGCTGGGTGATTCTTAATATTTGTAGGAGTAATTTCGGGTGTTGACTGTAGTCGTTCTTTTTATTGGTGGCTTCTGTTTGTCGCCTGCTGCCTATTGCTATATACCATATGCTTTTGCATGCTTACTCTATCCACTGAAAACGCGATTTGCCGAAGATAGTTTAGGTTTAGTAAAGTATTCGCCTTTCCGTTAAGCTCAGGATGAATTTAGCTACGTATGACGATTTGTGTTTTTTCTCTCTCTCAATCCGGCTATGCTTGCGCAGGCGAAGAACTAATTCAGCATCATCGACTAAGCAAAGGCCACGTCCCACAAACTTGCCGATAGGCTGATCCGTGTGCAAATCCTCCAAAGCAACATCGCTTGTTGATTCAGCCCCTAACCTTCCGCTTCATCGCTCGGCATACTCTAATATGCATCGTTGAAGTAGCTGGTTTTACTTGAAAATCGCCAGACTTCCGGGCTGGCGGACGCGTTTCTATTGCCGCTTCTTGCTGAGACAGGTCTGGGGCTGGTAGGGGTGTAATTAAGGAAGTAACTATTCTGCTGTCGGACGGGTCTTGGATATGTTGAGGCTTGACATATTAACTCACAAGATAAGCCATATGTATAATTGCTGTCGCCTATTAACTCACCTCTTGCCAATCAGTCTCAACCTTCCCATTGCTCTTCTCCTCCGCCACTCGGGCGCATATAGTCCATAGCCCAGCCGCCAAATGTCGTCGAACGGTTTGACTGCTCATCTTTAAGAGGTGCTTGGCATGCAAACCGTTATTCTTCTTCACCTGGCATCTGTAGGTCTTGTAAAATGCCGACCCCCACTCATCCCAGTTTTTATCGAACCCGAGGTCCCAAGCAGGTGTCACTGTTCTTTCCTCGCTCCCACCTACTACCCAAAATGAAGGTTGACCATCTTGACCCTTTTGCATTGGAAGAATGTCTTCAAGGCTCCGCCATCCTGCCAACGCGTGGAAAGCGCCTTGGACAGCGGACTAAAATCATCGTTTATGCCGAAGATCTCTGGGCAACAATTCTAGGTACCCACCGTAAACTCGCTGCTCCTTTCCTGCTGCACGCGACGTTTCCGAGATTTGACATCTTCAGCTTCCCTGGCCGGCCCCACTTCTTCATCCTTATCATCGGAGTCTACAATTTCAATAACCTCATCCTGCTGCTTCTCGTCCCTTGACGCGCGCCTACCAACTTTCGTGAAATCATATTATTGGCTGCCGCCGCTGAAGGTCTAGTTGGCTTACCTTTTGAGAATATTGCAAATGCATTCGGCAGGCTCTCGTCGTCAGAACTCTCCAACTCCAGAACTACTTCAGAGTTATTGGGTCCCGTATGTTTCTTCCGCTCAATGACGCCTTCCCCGCTCCTCGTGGCATCTACTATGGTAGGTAAAGTTGTCTGGCAATTGCTGGCTATAAGGAATAGCCTGAGTGGATGTATTAAAGAGATCTTGTTTTGAATCGTTACCTTGAAATACACCTACTTGACCCTCGGGCCGATCATGCTTCAAACGTGATTCTGTACGTGCTTGCCCCCTGATAGACGATCTGGTATTTGTGGGTGTCATACGAGCGAGGCGGTAGGGAGAGAATTGGACGAGGGAGGCTCTGGGACCAACCAGCTTGTATTTCTTACGCGGGCACTATAATCATTCACAAACACATGGAGCAAATCTGTTGACGTTACAACACGAGGGGATTGGCGCGTGCCCAGATTGGGATACCTCTAGACTGTTATGGAAGTAGAATGTACTTGTTTATATGCAAACCCCAATTTCCGTTAATTGCGGCGAATCAACAGTAGACCCAGCTTCAGGGACCAGATGATTTCAGTTATGGAGAAACGAAGCAGCACGGCTAATTTAACTGAGTTTAAAACGTTTGCAGCATGAAGCTTAGAGAGGATGATTGTTCGTTTAGGCAGTTGTACCGTTTTTTGGGGGGGTTAGGCTCGGGTTGGGCGCGGTCATTCACAGGTCTCTAACACGGGCAGAGTGAAGGCGGCAGTATTGAAGGAATAGCTCGATAAATTCATTTGTTAGATGGTTCGTCATACAAACTCAACACCCCCATCGCTTCCTTTCATCACCGGCACTACCAACAGCATCCCAAACCTGCGCTGCACACTTCTTCTCCTTGCCATCTAGAAACATTACAAGTGTAGTAAACCTCGGAACACGAGCCAGAGCGCGCATGTATTCTATTGCTCGTTTGCGAACGGGTTCGGTTTGAAAAGCCGTGACGGACCAAGAGAGTGCTGCAAGCATCGCGCCTAGGAGCGGGGACTCGAGTGTTGGCCCGAAGAGGGTTGGGATCGAGTCAGGTGGGACAGTCTGCGAGTGTTGTCAAATGACATTAATAAAACATGGTTGAGAACTTACATATAGAATATGAGCACGTTCTGCGTCCGAGTTAGCGTTTGTCCATTTCTGGAGGAACGTGATGAGGGTGGGAGGTGATGCGGTCGAAGGTGCCAACGGTAGGGGCCCTGCTGGCGAAGGCGAAGGCGGAGCTGGGGCTGCAGTGGTGGCAGTTGTTAATGTTGGCTGAATGGTAGGTACCAGCGTCTGCTTTTCGGGAGGCGTCGACACAGGCGGGATTGACATCGGAGTTTCTGCCGCCGGCGCCGGCGCCGGGGCTGGAACCGAGATGGGAGTAGATGATCTGTCCTGTGGCGATGCCGAGATAGCACGAGTTGATACGGGTGTGAGCAAGTCTTTGGATTTTGTGGATGTAGATGGAGACTCGGGAGACTTGGACGGAGTAGAGCTGGTCGAAGCTGCAGGAGTAGATGACCCGCCCTTCAGAATACCTTTTGGCTGGGTTTGCTTCGCGCCGTCAATTGGCTTGGCTTCATCCCTTTTGTCATTCTGGGCTTCATCGTCATATTTTATAGCAATGGGTACGCGGCGGCGGTAAGGTGGCCTCGAACTTTGGCCTGGCGGGTATGACGGAACAGAGATAGGTGTGCCTTTGGAAGTTTTGGTCTATCAAAAGTTGCGAGCGTGGCAGGTTAATAAATGTAAATACACGGTATCTTGATAATATACCTTCTTTGCAGCTTCGGCGATCAACTCTTCCACCTTGGAAAACTCTGCCCGAACAGCCGCGTTCCCCGGGTCGGCTTTCGCGGCTGCTAAGAGGTCTACATCCCCCAATCAAACTATGTTCACTACCCACATATGAGCTCGATAAAGGGGCTTACCGGTCCTGGCGTCGCTGAAGTTCCTCAACCCAATTCTCGCTTGCGCACGACGAAACATCGCTTTGACATTTGTGGGCTGGAGCTTAAGTACAGTCGAACAGTCCCGTTCTGCATCTTGATTTCTGTATATAAGTAAGTATGACATGTCGTTTCCAGATATGGCTTGGATACTCACTTGTTGAGCTTAAGGTAAGCTGCGGCGCGGTTGAGGGGAAAGGTTGGGTCGCTACTGTCTGCGAGAATGGCGGCAGTATAATGTCCTATTGCTTCGGGATAATTCCCTGCTTTAAAGGATGCATTTCCCTAGACACGCAGATAAGACACAAATGAATAGGGAGATAAGAGCGGTGTTACCTTCTCCTTATGCTCGGTGGCGGGTGATGCAGACATCGTTGTCACGTGTGTTCTCGAAGCTCAAAATCGGACCACCACCGGGTGCTCATTTCAACCCACCAAAAATCTTGAAAACTTGAGATAAAACCGGACGTCCGTACTGACGATACCTGGTAGCTCTTTAGGCAGTGGAGCTGGACAAGCTCGGTAACCACTAGTTACACAAGATGGCACCCTCCCCCATTGACAGGGAGCCTCGTGGGCTGAAACAGAGGTGTATCACTTGCACACGACGTACACGACGAATCCCTCTCCCCAAAGAAAAAATGAGGAGAAATTCGGACAAAAAGGAGGACTTGTTCGCTGCAGCCTACGGTTGCCAAGAATCACCCAAGCTGATACGCCCCTGTCCGAGCGATCTGCAACGTGGCTCGGCGTAAGAACAACCGTGCAGATACACTGCCAGCTGGAGCGAACAGAATGCCCGGATGATTGACATGACGTCTTTCCGAGCGATGATATCGTGTTCAATCTATTCAATATCCTGTTTGGGCATGTTATTTACTTTTCGGCGTGTCCGGTAATCTTTACTCGCCTCCCACCATGTACAGGCCTACGCGTGCGTGCATACATATGCCCCCGTCTCTCTTACTGACTCCACATCTTACTGATAACCCCTCATGGTTCCAACATTAACGCCCCCTGCGACACCACCAACACGCACTATTCATTATGCGTGCCCTCATCTGCCTAACGCGTGTTTAGCCAGTCTTTCGCGTACGCCGCCTCCTGAGGCTGCGGCAGCGCGCCTGATACACACCTTGCGTCAGGAAGAATCAAGTGTATTGAGTTTGACCGCCGATGAAAGGTTTATATACAGTGGGAGTCAAGGGATGGATATCCATGTGAGCGCCTCGTTTGTATATAACTTTGTATAATTATTGACGTATCAATAGGTCTGGGATAGGCAGACCCTCGCTCAGACAGCGTTGTTGCAAGGCCATACTGGTTTTGTTCTTGCACTTATTCATTCCCCGGAACGACAATGGCTCTTCTCCTCATCTGGTGACTCGACAGTCAGGTATATATCTGTTTATGTTGTTCTTAGAATCTGTTCCTCATCCGCGCCGCGTGGTTAGAATATGGTGTACCCAAACGCTCTCGCCCCTCTATACGATCCTCCCTCACGGCGAGCCAGGTGACATCTTCTCCCTTGCCTATGTCCATACTCCAACGCAACAACGACTCGTATTCGGGTGCCAAAATACCGCACTTCAATGGGTCGACCTCTCCCTTCATGGACTTGGAACTCACGGCGATGACGATGCCAGCTCGAGCACGGGCGCCAGCGTCACGTCTGCCGACGGCGTAGGGACAGGAATAATCACGCCCGGTGCTGCCCGGCATAAATTCTTCGACAGTGTACCCCAGCCAGCTGGCAGGCCTGTTATCCCGCTTAGGCCGAGTACTGCTATACTCACCACACCAAGAGCTGTCACCCCATCTCTTAGTGCCGAGAATACCCCCAAGATCGTGCGCGATAAGGATGGACAGCCAAGAACAATTCCCGTACCGGCCGAGAATGTTGTACAATCCGCCCATTATGGGTATATCTATTGTATGGTCCTTGTGAAGGATGGAGAGGATGTTCGGCTCGTGACGGGTAGTGGAGATGAAGAAACTAAGGTTTGTCTTTTCTTTTCTTTCACTCACTCCATCTAAATCTTTGATAGTTGTGGACTCTTCCGCCCCACCAAAACCCGACCCTTCAACACACATTCTCACACGATGACCCACTCCAGTCTCAAGATCCAGACGTAGAGACCGGGGGCGCAGTCCTGGCATTGGCTGTTCGTGACGGGATGGTATTCGCGGGTGGACAGGCTGGCAGGGTCGCAGTTTGGGATGTCGAAAGTCTGGCGCTCGTTCGGGTCCTAGTTGCCGCCGAGGTATGCCAAAATAACGAACAAAATAAGTGCGTGGCGAATGACAAGCATTATTACCACAGGGTGTAGACGTACTATCTCTCTCCGTACTTGGGCAAGACCTCTACGCGTGCACTGCAGACGGATATGTGCATGTATGCTCTTCTTCTATTCTCTCCTTTCCTTCAACTAACAAGGTGACTCCAGCGCTGGTCCTCGACATTTCAACACACGGCTTCCTATCACGCCCATGCCGGGATAATCCTCTCTAGCATCGCTATCTCCTCGTCGGGTGTGCTAGTCACAGGTGCTGGAGATAGCACCGTTAAGATTTGGGAAGTCGGGAGCGAGGATCACAGAGGGCGGAAACCAGTCAGAGGTGGCGCACTTGGCCTTGA
>WSTJ01001967.1:0-10026 GCA_019623705.1 Ceratobasidium sp. 428 | reverse complement strand
CTTGGCCGACCTTATCTTGTCCGGCTCGGTGTTCTTTCCCCTCTGACTAAACACCGGGCCGCCGTGCTCTGACGACAGCTACGCGTGCTTGGGACTAAAACTAGCATTATGACGCTATAAAAATATCAGATGATCGAACTTGCGCGAAACAATAACACAAAATGAAAAGCCCCCGGCTAACCCGACTGCGTATAGCACTGATACCTCTCGTTGCTCGCTCCTTGCCAGTTCACACAGTGCCAGCAATCAAGCAACCTCTTGGGATCATACTTCTTCTTGATCGACACAAGCCTCGAATAATTCGACCCCCAAAACGAATCTACCAAATCATATCACTCGTCAACTCCCGTCCACCAAAAAAACCACCAACAACACTTACTCTCATGATCAGGCTCGCTCACATCCGCCTCATTCTGATATGCCCCACTCCCAGGCGTAATCGCCCTCAACCTATCCGCCGCAGAACTCACAGTACCATACACCGCCGCCTGCTGCTCCGCCGTCGAATTAAAATTCCAAAATCCAACAAGGAGCGTGTGCCAAAGTGCGTTGCGCCAAGCCGGTGTGGCCGAAACGTCAGACGCGGACGTCGCGTTGTAGCTGTACGGAGCTGTCACCATGATTTGCGCTGCTCCGCCGACTGTGCTGAAAGCCGCTAGCATTGCTGAGAGAAGCGCGTTGCGACTGTCGGGGGTTGCAAAGTTCGAGGCGGGGATGATGCGGGTGGCCATTGTGAATGGGCGTCCGACGGGTGCGGCTGCGTTTGCGACGACAAAGTCGAATAAAGGTAGGAACGAATCGTAGGACGAAAACTCGTTTTTGATCACGTCTGACCCGAACGAAGCGACGATTTGCGTGAGCGGCGCCATGGATGCCTCGGCTTCAGTCCTATTCAACTTGGGCGTCGCAAAAATCGCATAGTTCGGCTGTAACAACTCTCCGTCAGCGCATACACGCACTTCCCACACCCGAACCCTACTCACACTAACGTAGCCACCCCATCCATCCTCGGCCCACTTGACCGAATTCGCAATAATCGCACTCATATACGCCACAACATGCGCTGTCACAGGATTAAACTTGACAAACACCGCCTGCGTCGGAATCTTCCTCGGTTCGACTCTACTCGTCGCTTCAAGTACAACGCCAAACGTTCCACCCCCTCCACCACGCAAAGCCCAGAATAAGTCCGAGTTTTGACACGCGTTGGCGGTGCGTAGGATTCCGTCGGGCGTGACGAGTCTGAATTGAAGTACACGGTCGACGCCGAGTCCGAGCGTGTTGGATAGGATACCGTGGCCACCGCCTTGCACCCATCCTCCGGCCGCGCCGACGGTCTTGTCCGTTCCGCCGAGGATGGTGATGTTGTGTTCTTCGGCGAATGAATAGAGCGAGGCGAAGTCTTGGCCCGCGCCGTATGTTACGGCTGGGACTGCTTTTGCCGAGGGGCATAGGTCGGGTTTGAATTTGGTGTTGTAGTCGATCTATAAGGGATAGCGGTTAGGTGAGTTGAATTTTGTGGAATTAATAGGAAGAACGCACGTATTTGATGTTGTGCGTCCAGAGCGTGAGCGCGTTCGGAGCGCTTGATCGGCCCTTGTAATCATGCTTGTTTTCGGAATTAGGTCAACTTCTTCGAGAGTATACGGGCTGGGATGAATGCTTACACCTGAGTTCTTGATCACCAAGGGGACCGAGGTCATTCGCGAAAACACGAAGGCGGCAATCACGTCGACCGAGTTGCGTACATCGATCTACCAATTGCTTGTTTATTAGTCCCCCCCTTTCGGGATGGAAGTTGAACTTGGGGTAGAACTCACATAGTAGGACGATACACTGCCCTGCGCACATGACATGGGCGGAGTGAACGCAGCTGCGTTGGTAGGATTGGTGTAGTCGAGGTAGCAGTTGGCTTGGGTCTTTTGGCAAGTCTCCCATTGCGTCTACAATGATACATATCCATCAGCCTCCACCCTCCCTCTAAACCATCCAAAAAGAGCCAACTCACATTGATGTATGCTCCGAAATTATCAGCACGATACACGTTGCTCAAATAGTTACTCTGAACCGCCGCGCAGGTATTTGCGTTCGCGCTCCCCGCCGCCGTTCCATTCACAAAACACGGGCGCGAAAAGGGTGCGCCGTTTGTATACAACCGCCCACCGACGACCGAGTTGAGAACACTCCAGACAAGCTGTGGGACCTTGGCGATAGCTGGTACGACCGTTGTGTTGGCCTTTTCGAACTTGGCGGTGATTGTGCAGTTGTCGTCTGCCCCGCGAACGATGGCGGTGCTGGTGACAAGAACGCTGGCAGCGACGAGGTAGCGCACCATAGTGTTTAAAAGAAAGAAAGGGAAAGAAGTGAATGGGAATGTTAGCGAAGAAGTACGCATACATCCTCTCTAAATACTTATGGTGCATATTCCGATCCTGTCGATTTGAGACCAAAGAAGCGCGGCCGTCGTGTAGCCGACCTTCCTCTCAAGGTACGCGATTCCTCCCGTTCTGGAATGTACTGACGCTCTCGGTTCGACTTTGGCCCGATTACCGGTCGCACATGGGTGTTTCAGTCCTCGAGAGCGAATTGTATTCGCCAACACCCCTTATGTACCTCGCGCTCCATCATTTCGCATGGATGATCGTTTTACATACCCTAGGTACGATTAATAATACGGTGTTAGTGGGCTCGGACTTCACTGGTGCCACTCGCCAAGTTGGGCGGAAGCTTCAGGAAGATTACGTTGCTTTAGATTGATGCGTGAAGAAGCTCTGGTGCCCATGAGTTAGCTGGAGAGATCTACAGAAGTTTGTCCCGGCTGCTGTAAGAGGCATGATAACTACCGAGCAAAGCATTTACTCTTTTACACACTCGGATTGACCTTATCCCAGCGAGTCGGCTAAGCAGGACGAGCGAAATGAATGAAATAACTTAGGGTATTGAACCAATGATTTGATGCACAACTGCGGTTTACCAAGCTGTATAGACCAATGTTTGAGTATTATGCAAAGAGGCAGGAACTATTATATCCTTCAAGAAGCAAAACCAAGGACAATATGTGAGGCGAGTCTAAAACATGGTCACGTGCGTCAAAGGGATGTTTTGATGTATAGGAGGTGGCTGTGCTTGAGGGAAGAACCAGAAGCGACAAACTTGATTCAGGTGGTTCGTGATGGCTCGGAGAACCATGCGCAAAATGCTTTGCCACTTCCTAGTTTTGGTATTTACGTGCTTAACGCTGAATTGATAGCAACGTTGCGCGATGTTAGCGAAGTTAGTAGATCTGATTAACTTTCGACTTAAACAGAACTCTACGCTGTTATTATTCTCAAATATTCAGAAATCTTTTAGCGCATACCTAGAGATTGCGAAATTGGGGTTTGTTGACATCTAATGCACGCCTTTCACCCGCTTACACGCCGCAGGCTTGGCGCATACATGCAGCCTTCAGCCTAGTTCTGAGGCTGTTATGAGGCTTGCTGAATGTTGGCTTAGCAAGAGTAGGAATAGGGGCACGCTCCAGACCGCGACCCTATTTGCCACTTTCCATAACGAGACGTCTGTGTAGCGCCTCAGTGTGCTCATGTTTGCTAGGGGCACTTGTTTAGGGGTATATAAGTCTGAGCTGGCGGTCGTCTCTTCTTCACTCATCCACCACGACCACTTTCATCCCCCGACATCGACTATACTCTATCTTTTCTTTCGGTGACCTTCGACGCCCCCAACCGTGAGTCTACGTTAGGCTTTGATGTGCTGCTTGTTGACATTGGCTCGTCGCTCTTCCCCCCCCTATTACCTCTTCGTCCTGCCTTGCAGGGCGTTGAACTATCTTTTAAAAGAGCTATAAGCCACCAAAAGACGCAAAAGAGGCATAAAAGAGGGATATAACCCCAGTAAACAAGGGCCGCCCACCCGTAACAAAAAAGTCCCCCCCCTCTGAAAAGAAAAGAACCAAAAGAGTCCATAAGCGTCATCAGAACTATTTAAAACAGAAAAGAAAAGAAAATGACAATAAAAGGACCACTGGGGGGACGCCGAACAAAAACAGGTTTGGGCGCATCCTGGGCAACGGGGGAGTCCAGCCGGTGCAGACGCAGCACCTGTGAAGAGGCTGGGCTCCTGTCATGCTTTGTAAGTGCAGCATTGATTTTTCCACCAGAATATGTGACTAACTGCACCATCTCGCCCCTTTATTGGATGACGGCTGTTGCATATATGCGAATGATGTGAGAACCAAACGGGCTGAAGCTTCTTGCTATGCTCCCGCGATGTAAATACTATATGCCTTCAATTTGCATGAATTCCAAAGTACTCAAATTGCTGGATGAACACGCTAGAGTTAGGCTACACCAGGCCGCGCGCCAAAACTCTTGAGTATTTGGTCTGCTACCTGTGTGACCTTAAGGCAAAGCAAGAGAACTATTCCACTACTTTGAGTCTATAAGTTTCATTGATACAGAATGGATAAACGAGAGACTAGGGCGACAAACAGGATAATAGTAGTGCCGAGTAGACAACTTGACTACAAAAGAGCGTGCCAGGAACATCGCTAGATGCCATAAATACATAAGGGGAAGGTATGAAGAAGCGTGCCGTAGAGACCAAATGCCTCCAAGATTTTTCCACATAGATAGTAAAATAAACGAGCGGTTGGGATAATGCAATAGGTGGAGACAATTAACAGCGGTCCATACCATAGCGGCTGGTACCATATAAATACCTGAAAAAACCTGACTGAAAAGAGCGAGAGTACTTTTTACGAAGCGTCCTACAACCTGAATAAAATCTCGGAGCCACTGAAAATATTAACACAGCTAGTTGCGCTCGTCGCCGGAGCTTTCGTCGTCGCCATTGTACTGCGCTGCTTCCTCATCCTCTATAGCACGTCGCAGCTCCGACGCTTGCTCACGGAACGAGCGAGCGGGGTTGACTGGTTCCTCGAAAGTAACATGCTTTACGCGCTTGGGCACCTGCAGAGTAGGCAGGTGGAGGGCCCGAATCGATGGGAGGGCATGATCCTCGGAATCAGCTTGGTATCCCGGGGTGGGATTGCGTACTATTTCAGGGAGAGTGTTGGCCGCAGAATGAGGCATCTCGTCGCTGTTGTCCGCGAGCAGAGACCGATGGGAGGGAATGACTACCAACTTATATGCGCGACCGCCAGCTGGAGCGGACACGGATATGAGCGCTTGTTTCGGGTTGTCGCCGAAGTTGTAGCTGAATGCGGTCTTCTGGCGCTCTGGGACCGGGGGGCAGACTAACCCACTGGACGAACAGACGTTGGCCTTGTTAGTGGCACGGATGGAAGTGATGAAGGTACCGATAGTATGAACTGCGTTGACGGTAATGGTGGTGCCCGTGCGAGACGATCGTGGAGGAGGCGTAGGGCTTCCCGAGCGATGGATGAAAGGGAACTCCGCTGCGGCAGTCTCTTGCACAGTGGGTTGAACGGGGGCAAAGGCAACCCGGACGCGAGATGGAGTGTTAGGAGCAGTGGTGGAGGGGCTTTTCATAGCCTGAAACGGGTGAGCGTCAGCGTAAAATACGGTGTATAAACGATCCACTTACTGCTTCGGCAATCTGCTCCTCGTATGAAGGTATAGACGGCAACGATCTCGGGCTGATATCGGGAAGTGTCCCAGTGCGAGGAACACCAATATGCTCCAACCCGACCGAATCGACACCAGTATGCTCGAACCTAACTGGAATGTCCCTCAAAGGCATTGTATTAAGCGAAGGCGCGGGTACTGAAGTGCGCTCGGGGCTACTGAGGATGCCACGGGGAGAAGCGGCGCGAGGTAGCGTAGAAGCTTGGCTACTCAAATCGCGCGAGTCTTCTCCGGGAGTCGAAGTAGAGAAGTGCAACTCGGTGTCGGATTCTTCAGTCTTAACTATGGGACCATCCAGATCATGCGCAGGATATGGCTGGTAGCTTGAGTACGTGCCAGTAGCTGATGGTGCTTCGGGACTGGCCTGAGGCGATTCGGGCAATGGGATGGTTGGAGCGACATCGAAGTTTGGAATACTAAGCACACGCCTGGGCTGGGGAGCAAGCAGAGGAAGCATCGTGCCAAGCGGTACAGCAGCAGGAGGCGGTGGCATATGGTTGACATGTGCAGAGCCGCGCCCGTTTTGAGTATAACGGGAGCGCATCTGTTCGAACGTGTCCTTAATAAACCGGTTGGCTTCAGTAGAGCTGGGGCATACAGGCTCCAACACGGAGCGAGGGATGTTGGCGGGGCTCGAGGATCCAAACAAGGTCTGAAACTATAGTTAGCTAAGCGGTCGAAGTCAATAAGAATGTACATACAGGCTGACCGGGGGAGGAATTGATGTTTTCAACGCTAAGGCTATCGAGTCCAGCCGACACGTCGTAGTCAGAGTGAACGGGACTAGGAGAGCGGAACGTGTGACTCATGTAAGGAGAGCCAAGCTCCGGACTCTGGGGGGCGAACGGATTACCAGGAGAGTTGATGGGACCGGCCGGGGTACCAGGGGCAGGCGTACGATTAACATTGTAGTTGGGCATGGGGGGCTCGGAGGTATATCCGAGCACAGGGGAAGAGTGATAGGCAGGCATTGTAGTTGATGAGATGAAAAGTGGTACGAACTTCTGGGGTTGGCGTCGAGGTCAGACGGGATGCACAGCAGCACGAGATAGCTAGACGCGATGTGGAAGCGGTGGGAGGTTTACCTCCCCCCGCTCGTTCACCCCAGCTTATAAGCAATCCCAACGAGGCTTTCGCCAGAGAAGCAGGAGGCTATGGAATGGTCCATGCAGCGTCGACAATGTCAACAGGGTGCGGACTAGTGGTAGTGAAGGGAGAGTGGCCAAACTCGCGATGAACGCTGGGTGCAAGTGTGACATACGTGATTGTCCTTGGCAGATTTGCCTCAGTAAAGAGCCTATTCTGGTACGTCGAGCTTGGGCCTACACAAGGTCAGTGGCCAATTAGCAGTGACAACGAGCCCAAAGGTCTGGCACTTTGGTGTCACATTACCTGAAGAGGCGATTTCAAGTCCGCGGAGGAGTTTCAACGTGGCTCGTCTAGTTGCGCACTTGGACCTCTACGAGGCTTACGGTGTGTCCGCAGTGATAGGTAGAGCCGTAGCTTTGTCGCAGAGGCCTGGCCAGCTGTTTGGGATAAACGCGCCAGCGTCCCCTCGTTTCCAGAGGCTTGTATGACTTCACAACACTCACCAAACTTGAGATCGTTCCACTTTTTGGCCCACGTTCCAATTCACTGTAATAAATAATTCATTCATCCACGCATACACACATGTTTTTGCGGGCCAAACAAAACGCGCCTCGGTCCCGTCAGAATCGGCTCACTCGGCTCGCCTGCCAATCACTGGTTTTTGCACTCCTCTGCCTTTTCGGCCTCACCCTTCTTCTTGGGTCCAGTAGGCGCACGACGAGCGGGTGGTGCGTCGTCAGAGTCTTCGTCCGAGTCTTCCTCAGAGTCCTAATTAGAGACGAAGTAAGAAATTGCGTGATTACATCAGCAGTAAACTCTATGCATGAAGGGAGACGTGCGCTACCTCAGTATCCTCGTCTTCGTAATCGGACAGATCATGGTCGAATCGTAGTGCCTTGCCGGTGAAGTAATCGACAGCGCGTGGGATGACCTAGAGCACAGGCGTGGTTAAGAACGTGGCCATGTATAGTAAGACGAATGCGGGGAAATAGAGGTGTAGAAGAGAAGCCAAGACACTACGCCGTTTTCGTCTCATCTTGCAGATCAAACTCCATCAATCACTTGGATTGTTTTTAGACTCTTTTCCGTCTGGCTGATCGTCTTCCGCCTGCTCCTACCCCGGGTATCGATGGATTTCATAAAATAACTCACCCTCTCCTTCAAGTCCTCTCCGACCTGGTAATCCACCTCCAACTTTTCCCCGAGCTGATCCAACCCTCCCTCGGACAATTCATCCGCATCAACCGCCTGACCGCTCGCGATAAGGTCGGGATCAGTCGACGTCGGAAGAGGCGGAGCGAAAAAGTCGAAGAAAGAAGGAACGGTTTGAGTTCGACGAATGAGACGTGTGCGATTGGTACCTGGAAGGGGTGAGTGTATGCGCATGTATCCTATAATTGGACTCACTCTTGTTCCGTTGTTTCTTGATCTCAATAGTCTTGGTCAAGTCTTTGTCTTCTTTCCATTTGATCTTGGTACCTGTTGCGCGTTCGTACATGTATTCGGCACCATAACTGAGCTCTTTCTTCTCGTACACGCCATATCAATATGTGTAACCCAAATGCCGCAAGACAATTGACTAACCTGGTAAAAGTACGACTTCTCGAGCTCCTTATTCTCGAAGAATGGATTCTCGTCAAACACAAATATGAGCTTGTAGCCTAGGTCGGGCTCATCCAGGTAGCGTATCCTAAGTCAGTGATCCAGTTAGCATTGGGTTTGGAGTCCAGGCTAATCTTGAGACGTACTTAATGTCCGAAAGATGTGTCAGCGCCTCCTCATCCCTGTCAGTTATAGCCGTTTGTAGCTGCGGGTGGTTTCTCAATGCCGTTAACCAGAACTGCGGGACACCTTTCGCATCGTCTTCTTCGGATTCTTTTGTGTCTTCAATCGACTTTGTGTTCTTGTCTGTGGTGAGTTTAGATAGCGTCGCCGCGAGTTCCTTGTCTTCCTCATCTTCATCTTCCTTATCTTTTGCTGTGACAGCTTCTCCTGCTGCCACTTCCTCGTCGGTTGGCTCCGATTCGCCGGAAAGAATTGCACGACGACGTTCGAAAACGGGGGTGGACAGTTCAAGATACTGTGCGAGAAATCAGTCATTGTACGTCCTATAAGATAGTTATGCTCACCTTTTTCTCCAGCTCAAGCATCTCTCGTTTCAGTTGAGCTTCAAGTTCGGTGTACTTGACTTGCACACCCTTGAGTCCCTCAACGCGGCGTTTAGTCTTGGGCGGCAGGCTCTCTATATAGCCAGAAGATCTGCCGACCAGCCCAGCAAGTTTACCTAAAGGGATGAGAAAATTTCGAAGCGAATCACGAATTTGATTCAAAGCATAGATGCGCCACTCAGTTGCGCTATCTGTAATGGAGATTGGAGCACGCACCTTGCACGAGGTCGAAGATACCTTTCGCCACCTGGTCAGGTTCAGTCATCTCGATGTCACCGCCATCGTCATCGTTGTCTTCATCGATCGTATCGGGGACGGTAGGACGAGAGAGGCCTACGCGGAATGCACATTAGCATGCACTCCACTGGCTTTGGTAAATGAGTACCTTGGGAAATGGGAGCGGTGTTGAGAGGGGTGTTGACGGGGGTAGGCGCGATCTTGCCCTGGGATGCGCCACCAGCTCCAGCGATGTTACGTGCGCCCGAGTTAGACATGGTGGTCGACGTTGGGAAAAGAAATGCTAAGCGCGGCACAGGGCGACGCGGGCCTCGGCTGACGTGATCTCAGCGCTTACGCGAGCTTACGTCAGTCATGTTTGGACGCGAGTCCAATGCCAGTCCTCTGCTCTACGACGACGATCTGCTAATGCCCCCGGTGCCCTCCAGTCGCGGCGACCCCAAAAGACCGCACACCGGCGACGAAGGCGACAAGCCCAGCAAGCGCGCGCGTAACAGTAACGGCGGAGAGGACGCCCCGGACGGTGACGAAGAGCCGGCTAGCAACATCGTGCATCTCTCCGACCGCGTGCGATTCTCGTGGCAAAGTAAGGGAAAGTGGAAAGCAAAGGGATCGCGTTCCAAGTCAGCTCCGTCACGAGCCCCCCTTGATTCCTCTACACCTGGCTCGTCTAGTCAACCAATGTCGGCTTCAGCAATCGAGGGCGCCCCAGCTTTGGTAGATCCAGCTATTGCTGAGGCGCTTTCCTCCGGCGCCACTCTGGCTGCTATAGCCACCGAGGCCCGACCAAACGAACAAGAATTGGCGCTTCAGGCTGAAGTTGCGCGCCTTCGAAAAGAACTCGAGGACAAAAACAAGGTACTTTGGAGGTTGCTTCCGTCTTTAATATTGCTTAATTTAGAATCTTAGGCGATCACACGTCA
>WSTJ01001966.1:0-10026 GCA_019623705.1 Ceratobasidium sp. 428 | reverse complement strand
AAACAAGGGAGTGTCCTCCCTGCTAACGCTTGGTGTTTGTCAGGAGAGTCAGCTATGGATTGCCTGAAGCGGTTTGCAGCGGCGTTGGGTATAGGGATTGTGTCAAGTCGTAGGATTTAGATTATTGTTAATCTTCTAGACTCATCTCATGGATGACTTCACGCATATAAATTCATGTTTTTCGTTCATGTGTTTCTCTGACCTAGACAATCGACCTCTTGGCGTATCATAGCCTTGGCAGCGATGTCAATGCAGTGTTGGCGGCTTGGTCGGCAGCAAGGGAGGGTGAAGGGAAACCCTGAAAATGTCTGAAATCCTGAAAGATATCTAAGCGCTCACACGTGCAGAAGCTGGTGATTGACACTAAAATAACAGGTCCATCTTTAGTTATCCGTCCACGACCTGTTCACTCTTTTAAGCTCTTGTTCTACGTTCCCAAGAACATCCTAATTTCTTCTCTCTACAATTATCTGGGCTGGTGCCTCGACACGATCAACATATTTCTTGTAAACAGTGGATGGCTTTGGCGCGCGGACGCAGAGCGGCCGTGCTCATAGTGACGGGCTCTACGCTTGTTCTTAATGTTCTCGCTAATCCTTACGAACGTATGTCCCACTGGAGGAGATCCATATCACCGTACGTCATCCCTACCGACGAATGTCCGAGATGTCTCGGACTCATTAAGCTTTGAATTACGAGTAGACCGGTCTACCCTCGTCAACTGGATTGTATCCCGCCTGAGCCCGCCGAGACGGTCACCGACAGGTTCGTCACTCTGCCTAGTGCCACCCTTGTTCACTGCTAACTTTACCTGACGATTCACATAGGCTGAACACTTTGTTAAATTCTTCTGGTCCAGGATACATATTACCCCTATGCCAGAACGCTACATATCGACTCACGGCCCCTCTTGTTTACGCGGCTGAGAATCAAGAAATCAGCACCGTTGGGTATCCTATTGGAGATGAGCGCGCAACTTTGTTAGTTGATGGATTTTATAACGACGTAAGTCAGTCGGACGATGTTTCAGCTAAATCCTAAGCATTGGGTTGCAGACAAACGGGCATTCGGTCGCAGTGCAAGGAAACTGCATAGGATGCAATGGGATTATTCTACGGCATGTTCAAATCAACGGTGCACGAAACGGCCGGCCGCTCATAGGTGGCGGTGGGAACATTGAATTTGGAGGCGCGTTCTGCTTCTTTTGTCTGAAATCTGGGTACTGAGGTTGCCACAGGTCCCAATGCAAACCAGTTGATAGAATATGTCCATACATACGATCCTCGTGCTTGGACATGTCTTCATATCGGTTAGTTCACGTAACTGCTTGCTCTTGTGCCGGCATACTGATAAGTTATCACCTCAGCTGAAGGCGTGTTGAACTGGTGGGCAAAACTTCAATCTATAACCATACAAATGCTGACTTGAACATAGTACGAATACCACCATTCAGATGAATGATATCGGGCCATGTGGGACTGATAGCTTCCAGAACTGGGCGGACGGTATCAGCTTGAGTTGCCGAAATAGTGTCATCCGCAGTAACTGGATTGAGAGCGTGAGTGACTTTATCTACCTTCTATTAGTCATTTGACAAGTCTTCAGCCCACAGACGGCGGCATTGTTCTATTCGGGTCCCCTGGTACTCTTGTGCAAAACAACACGGTCAGTGTCGTGAGCTCAGCTAGCAATGCGTCGTTGAAGGGTTCACTTTTAGATTTGGGCAGAAAGCAACACGCTGCTTGGCGGCATTAACCTTGTTGACTACGATCCGTTTAATGGAGATTACACCGGGACGATTGTCGAAAACAATACGATTATTGGGGGCTTCGCTACCGACCAACCAGAGAACAGCACCGACGCCCTGGGTGACAACGACCAGGATGTTATAATCAAAATGGGCTTGGCTGTTGGCAACCGCGTTTGGTTTGGCGAGAAGTATGGGTTGAATCGGAATTTTGGTGGGATAGTTCGAAACAATCAACTGACTGGAGCGGTGGGTGCTATAATTAAACAAATCTAACTGTTGTGCTAACATCATACTATAGTTTGGATGGGGAGTTGCCGTCAGCGGCACCCGCGACTTTGTCGTCGAGAACAATGAACTGGTCGGAAACACATGTTTCATTGGCTATCGTGGCGTCAATTGTTCCATCACTGGTTCGTAATGCTCCCAGTTGGTAGATTGTTGACTAAAACATTTTTCAGAGGCGCTGCCGAGTCCAAGTCCTTTCTTATACGACTCAAATGGCACAGATTCAACTACTCTGCCAAGTAACTATCCCGATGTTCGGCTAGATGGTGGTTTGGTGAGCTTGTAAATGAATTATCACTATTCAAATTACTAATTCTGGAATAAAGCTTTGCATCGTTTCACCCGATGGCGGCGACTACTGGCCACGGCGCGGTAGTCCATATGGTGACCCTGGCTCAAGCCCGGGGTCCAGTACCGGAAACTCTGGACGCAGTGGATCATCCAAAGCCCAGAAGCTCGGACTAGGGCTGGGAATTACATTTGGTATCTTGTTTGTTGGCGTTGCTTCTTGGCTTGTTCATCGTTGGGCGGTCAAGAAATACGTCCCCACGACGGGAGCGTCTACTCCTGAAATGTCTTCCAAGTCTGTCTAAGCAAACCTGTTACTTTATCGCATTATTTTCTGTCTGTGTAATTGCACGTACTCGCATCAATGTATATATAGACTGTTTTGGAGGATCTATAGACGTATTTTATGCTATGTATGACTCTCCTGCTTTGGAAGCGCAACAAAGGCGGTTCTAGTTTGGAGTGGATTATGTAACCAGAAAACCACGGAAAGTCAGGGTCTGTCTATCACCTTGGCCTGCTGGAAACAGACGACGACTGTCCCACCCACAAGCGGTCAACACTCACGCTAATATCTTTATTGTATCTCTACACCATCCTCCTACAAGTCGTCACAACACATTATGTCTCCTCCTCCCACAGGGTTATTTCAATTATTTAACTTGTTATACCGGCGACTGACGTAGACGTCTAGGTACCATGGTGTGACCCCACCTATAGCCACTTCCGGTCCGTCGAAGGCAGAGGAAGCTGCCACAGAGGCATTGATGAACGAGCTGAGGGCTCAGAACACATTCGAGTCGAAGGAAGAGGCTCAGAGACGGTATGTCATTCTGGGCGCCCCAACGTTCTATTTGTGGTCGCGTCATGGATTGGGGCTCAAATACGGTTTATTTTTCTCAGAGAAACAGTTCTCGGAATGGTGAACGAACTTGTTCAGAAGTTTGTCCAGCGTGTATCAATCGGTGCCGGAATGTCCGAGCAGGCGGCCAAAGCCGCTGGAGGCAAGATATTCACGTTTGGATCCTATCGACTAGGAGTTCATGGACCGGGTTCCGATATCGATACGCTCTGCGTCGTCCCACGACATGTTACTTATTCTGATTTCTTTACCACCTTCGAGCCGATGTTGAAAGAGATGGAGGGCGTCACCGAGGTTGCTGTACGTATTGTATGTTTATTTCGGCCGCTAGCGCCGGCTGAAGTTCGTCCGTTCGTCCGCAGGGAGTACCCGAAGCGTTTGTTCCTATCGTCAAAGCTGAGATACGTGGCATACCTATCGATTTTCTACTTGCAAGTTTAAATCGCCCCGATGTTCCGGAAAATCTCACCCTGGAGGACAACAAAATCCTTGCTGGTCTTGACGAGCGAATTGTCCGAAGCTTAGGAGGTGAGTTTGTAGAACATCAGGGAATTTGTGATACGACACATCATTTTGTGTTAATAGGCTCCCGTGTTACTGACGATATCCTTCGACTTGTCCCGAACGTGGCTGTCTTTCGTGACTCATTGCGGTGTATAAAGCTGTGGGCTCAACGTGAGTGTTTAGTTCTTATCGCTGGTTGCTTGAAACTAACGCTGTCCCAGGGCGAGCGATCTACTCGAATGTCAACGGCTTTCTGGGTGGTGTGGCTTGGGCGATGCTTGTAGCACGAATATGTCAGCTATACCCCAATCTGAACGCCGCCGCTATCGTTCATCGATTCTTTATCATTATGTTGCAATGGTCCGTTCCGCCCTTGAACTCTAGTTGACCCTGGGCTGATCTCTAAACCAAACAGGAAATGGCCTCAGCCTATCTTGTTGCGACAGATAGAGGAAGACGTAAAAGGACTGGGGATGTCCTTCCGTGTTTGGAATCCTAGGGTACGTCGCCCTCTTAGGCGCATGTAATACGCTTAACGATTCTCTTTCTAGCTGTATCCTACTGACCGTAATCATCTAATGCCCATCATTACTCCCGCATACCCATCAATGTGCTCTACTCATAACGTAACCCGATCTACCATGTCTGTGATGAAAGACGAGTTCGCTCGAGGTAAGAGTGCGTCTCATAGGCTACCTTAGGTTACTTATTTTCGACTGTTCATAGGTGCACAGATTGTAGAGCAGATCATGCTCAAACGCTTGGAATGGTCTGAACTATTTTCCAAGCATGATTTCTTTCAAAAATACCGCTATTACTTGCAGATCATCGCTTCGTCTGGAAAAGCAGAGGACCAGCTTAAATGGTGTGTATTTGGCACTCGGTCTTCCACTTATATCTAATACTCTTTTAGGTCCGGTACTGTGGAGTCGAGGTTGCGACAACTTGTCATGAAGCTGGAGTTTGTAGATCAGCTTGAGGTGGCTCACCCCTTTGTGAAAGGATTTGAGCAAAAGCACTATTGCCTAGATGACTCCGAAGTTCGTGCTGTTGCGCAGGGCGATGTATCTCCTGTGATAGAGAAACGAAAGGAAGAAGATATGAAGAGCGTACCGAATGTTAGCGAGGTCTATACTACCACCTTTTACATCGGGATGAAGGTCGCGGAGAAAAAGGGTGCGGATCTATTAGTTGTTAGCTATCGGAAAAAGCTGACTTCACCCAGCTGGGACATCGGGCCCAAGGAAACTCGACATTTCATACCCAACAACGGAGTTTACCAAGCAGGTTAAACTATGGGATCAATATCATGAGGAAACACATGGCATTGTTGTGAGGCATATTAGAAGGTAAGCTACATTTGGCCAATATGCTATCCAGGCCCAATTACAAATATTTTCTTCAGCTCTGCATTGCCTGACCATGTATTCGACGGCGGAGTACGGCCTGTTGTAACGAAGTCGCTGAAGCGATCGAAGTCAAACAAGGTGTGCCCTAGATTCTGTTTCAACCTCACCGTACAATATCGCCAATGCAACTAACGCATCGAACCAAGGGCATCAAGGGCAAAGACAATGATTTACCTAACAAGAGGACAAGGTACTATCTCTGTAACCACATAGCATGACGCGCCACTCATTCATTAACTCTAGGCTCGCTGATCACAACGGCGCTCAAACCCGCTCCGCTAGCATCCCAGACCCATCTGTCACCAGCTCCGATTCAAAAAGCAACCTCGCTACACCCATATCACCTCCTGTCATTGCTGCAGTCTCGGTGAGCACCGCCGTGCCGGTGACTAATCCCACGATTGCAGCGGGCTTTCAGTCGCTCGCCACTATCCCCACGTCAAACCCTACGATCTCATCCGCCCCGGCTTCCAAGACTGCAAGTCCTCCCCCACTAGCAAAGCTCCCTCGCGGAGAAAACATTGCCCTTGCTACCGGTTTCCCCCAATAATCTCTTTTTCTTCAGATAGGTGACCGTTTCGAAAATCTCAATAGATTCGTAGTACGATCGGGAGCGATTTTTTTTTGGCTGGCGATTGGTTTGTTCATATGTGTTCGATTTCGAGGTTAAGTGGTAGCTCGCTGCCAGGAGTCTAATTATCAGAGGCATGTACTCTCAAAGTGTATTTTACATCGAATACAATATTGGCAGCATCTTGAGCACGCGCGAAATCCAGGTTAAGCTTGCGTCCCTAAAAGGGTAAGAGATCGAACGCATAGAACCTGTTTGTACCCAACTACAAGCGCTGGGGGGATCATTTGTAAAATCGACTGGTTGCAAAAAGCTAATCTACCATAACACAAGGTACCATCAACTACAAAGTGCCCAAGCGTGACTTAGAAAATGATATCGCTATCGCGTACGACTGGGAGACGCGCAACGTAATCGCTGTGTGCACCTGCTGCACCCTTCACGAGCTTACCCCAAGAGCCCGGCCATCGCCAATCCCATGTTAAAGTACCGCTCTGGACGTCTGACGTGACGTTCGAATTGCGCGATTCAACGTGACGTTTGTAGGTATTAAGCCTGGCATCCGTATACGAAAAGTCCTGAATGGCCGTTCCGTTTGCGACTGTGCGGGTGCCGTTAGGAGCGGTAAGGAATGAGCCGGTAGAAAGTCGTTTGGTGGAAATGGTGCTTTTTGGAAGGAGGGTATTGGGGAGATATGTGCGGTCAAACCCGTGGTTTAAAATGGTATTCCCTGGGAGTCAAAATTAGACGGACGCTACTACTCAATAGAACGAGTCGACTCACAGCCTGACGCATTGTTCTCCGTAACCAACCAGAAATCAATATCAAGAGGATACCTGGTCATTAAAGGAGAATTCTCAGCCCATGTTCACATTTGGAGGGCATGCACACCTACGAGTAAATATCGCTGATAACTGTAGCGCCGTTATGGGTTGAAACAGATGTTCCGGTGCTTGTTTGATGTACCACTTGGCGGGTAGCGTTACTCAAATAGCTCTGGGTGTTTTTGAAGCTTAGATCCTGCGTCCATACTACCTTGGTAGTCTTGCCGCTCCCAGTCGTCAGCTCAGCCTCGATATGCAGTCCACGGGACGCAGTCTCAGTAACGTTAATATCGCTGCCTGTCGCAATCCCTTTAACATCGGATGCACCGTAGTTTGGGGCCGTATATGAAGTAATCTTGCCAGTAGTGGGCGAAGAAGACTTGTCCAAAAACACCTATTCGGTTAGAGAGCTCGAATAAGAAGTAGTTCAACTAAAGTTTACGGCTGAAACTGACCTGGATATTTCCGGAGACGTACCAGTTCCCTACGTTGATAAAGCGAGCATAAGTAAAGGACAACCATGAACCTAAGAATTAACCTACCGTTAATCGAGTGATCAGCCGATGCAGCTCCTCCAGCAACCACATCAATAGCAAATGTGTGGTTTGCACCGTCAGACAACAGCGGAATAAACGGCGTTATATCAATAGAATAGGTCGGCTGGTCGAATGAACCATAGGCAGAAATTGGCCTTGATATCTAGTAAGTACTTGGTCCATTCAGTTTCCTAAAGCTCGCTCACCTCCACATTGTTGGGATGAAACCCCCAGTAAAGATGACCGGGTACGGATTCACCACACCAGCCAACTTCCCGTCAACCAATAAGCGAGCCTACAGCAGGCAAGGTATAAGGCCAGTATTCAACTCGGACATAGCCTGATACATACCTCACGGTATGCTCCCTTGCCATAGGTAGTCCCGCTTGGAAGTTTGGGGATCCAGCTATCAGCTAGATTGAAATACTATGCAACCACTTTTCAGACCAATGACTGATATAGACCATATGCTTGACTTACCCAGAATTCCTCCGCTGAATTTCCAGAAGCAAAGATCTCGACGAAGGCCTTGGCGGCGTTTCTTGGGAACACAACGGTAGTCTATGAAAAAAAAAATGTCAAGCGCTTGTGAATAGCCTCGAACTTTGCTATACTTACATTTAGGGCAGGAGGGACGGCTGCATAGTTTGCTTGATCCGGAGATAAATTTGAGAGCGGAATAATGAGGTCCGACTTGGGAGCAGGAGAAGTGACTAACGTCGGGGCAAAGAATGTCGCAGATAAACGGACTTCAAACCAATATCAGGCTTTGAACGTCTCACCGAGGAACCTGCTTACCATCATACTCCCCATTCAGCCCGAGGCCCGTATCGACAATGTTGTTTAAATCCACTATAAGACGACCGGGCTTTGCGAAAAGTGGTATGTACTTCGTCACATCCTTCAACTAAACACAGCAGAGGCCATGAGTAATTTATAACTATGGATAGACGTTGAACTAACGTGCGTCCAAATAATGCCTGTCGTCGTAGGTTCGGCAGTCGAGGTGCGCCAAATCTCTACGTTCTGAAGTTGGTGTTGCGTTAGATTTGATGCTAAGCTCAATAGTTAGGATCTCACCTGAAACGTAACCGCTGCAAGGCGGTCGTATTGACGCTGGGTCCCCAACACAATTTCAGCTCTTGAATAGGTTCACACATGGGAGAAACTTACGCCTTGCGACGTCGCAGTCCAGTTCAGACTGATGCCAGCCCATTGTCCGATAGGACCGCAGTTGGTAGGAGGCTAAACCACACAAGCATTTGTTAGATGAGAATGATACGCTCACTGTAGATCCACAGCTCGGCGCACCTTGTATTCAACAATCGCTGGCTGATAGTAGCTATTGGCAAAAGTATGACGAAGCAGTTGTACAGTACACGATTTGCCAACTTTAGGAGTGATCGGCGGCTGAGCGACCTGGAAGTTGACCAACGGAGCCGTCGTATTGGTCGATTGGCGAGAAAACAACTGAGCCTGAGAGCCCAAGGAGAGCATAGACAATAGAATCGACAGTTTGCCATTCAACATCTTGCCAGGAGTATCCAAGTCACAGTCCGCTGCGCGCAAAGCAACCGTCTCGACGGGGGAGAACACGAAAGCCCAGACGTCGGCTGCCCATCCTATAAAAGACATGACAGCCGACTGCTTCTCATTGCCGCATGCTTCGAGCGACATACGCAATTTGAGGGTACTTTAGGGGATAAGAACGTCGGTCTTGTTAGCCTAGGTTTTCAATCATGACGGGAGAACCGGGTGTCTCGCGTGGTCGCACGCGCCGCGAGCGCATCTTTGGCACGTGCCTTGGTTTTCTTCGACTTCTGAGAGAGTGGCGATGAAAAGAGTTTGAGCTTACGTCTGTATAACTTGCTCTCAAATGTCAATGGGGTTTGAGTGCCGAAATTACAAGGACGTTGTGGTCGCGGACGGTATCAAAACAACATTGGTGCCAAACACGATCAAGGCCGGTTATCTTATCGGTTCATATACTAATTTACCATCTACCAAGTTCCACATGTAGCCACGGTTCTCGAGCAAGCGATTAATTTCTGAGTTCCCTTCTATCTTCTCGGCCTGGACTCAGAATAGCGGAACCTCACTGTGGGAGGTATACAGTTATGCATATACGTTACTTGTCTCGAAATAAACAAAGACCAGCAGGTTAGTGTCTGAAACTTACACGTCCCTATCTTTTCACCGGTACAAACGATCTCACTTCCAGATGCCGAGGACTGACTCGCCGTAGGGATGAATCACCGCGTTGCCAAGTCCAGCGTTCACATGCATGATGCGCATTGTGTGAGGTCTGACGATAATCTAGTCATGAGAGGTGTGCAGTATCATACGTTCATTTTGACTTAGCACGTCGATCCAGCAGCCTAGGCTCCTTCCATATCATCTCAGTTCCGATCACCGAGTCAGTATAGCTATATCATAGGCACCGTAGGTGTAATTTCATCCTGGAGCCGTAGTGCTCTCAGCCCAATACACTGCTTAGACGCAGCATTGTTCTCTAGGGAAAATGTTGTGTCGGATCAAGTCCATGTGTGTTCTTGGGAGAAACATGCGGGCTTTGAACAGATTGATTAGCATGAGGATGAAAAGGGCCGAAATGCACACAGGTTGGTGAAGTGGTTGAAACCACGTTCAAGGGCGAGCGGGGCTTGGCAATTGGTTCAAAAGGAAGAGAGATGATCTATAAATTCTTGATTATTTATGAAGCGCGAAAACAACAAGGCTAGATAGTGCGGTATAAGGTGCTTGAGACATGCTAAATTTAGGTTTCAAACGATGAACATTCGCGCGACAATGTCACGTGATTTGGATAATTCACGCGAAAAGCGCATAATTAATGAATAATTGAGCTCGACACAAACAAAGTCAACATGTAGGGCAGCCTCGTTCTCGAGAGCAAGCCTGAAGGCTAGTTCCATTGTAAGATACTTTGGCCAGAGTAGTCGAATGGTATCCCATATAGCAGTGGCTAGGACCTTGTAC
>WSTJ01001965.1:0-10030 GCA_019623705.1 Ceratobasidium sp. 428 | reverse complement strand
CGCCATTCCTAACAGTTTGGCAACGTTTCGATGGTCAAGCTTGTGCCATGTATAAAGTTCTCGTGCTACACGCTACGCAGCCAAGCTTAGGTTCAGTACTTAAACGACGTCCGACAAGCGTTCCGGACCTTAAACACGATGTTGCCCTTCGAAAGATCGAGTGATTGATCTCCTCTTGAAGTCTTAATCGCCACTGGCTCTCCACCGAGTAACACGCCTTCGTGTATATCGCCTTGACCACCTCCATTGATACTCCACTGAGAGCATAGGTCGAGGTCGAGTTGTTCGGTGATATCAGGGCAACCGGACTGAGAAAGTAATGTGACAATTTCGGGAATCGGCTGCGTTTGGTCCAAGGGTCTATTTGGTGAGTAAGTCGTCCTAGAGGGTTGTCACCTAACGGATTAACGAACCGTGTTGGATGTAATGCTCGGTCGGTTCATTTAATCGGGACTGATTACAAGTCCTATAGCACACCCCGCTAGTTGGTTATGATAGTGGCAGGTAATGCTGGTGATGTGAACTAACCGATCGCCAGATTGTATGTGATTAATGAAGGCGCGAGCGAGTGGGGGACGTAAGAGTATGATTAAGTAGCGGTTAATTTGATTATAATTAGAGACTGAAAAACAACTATTTCGGGCCACAAGGCAGGTCGTCGACAGGTTCACAACCCTGGTACGGCTCTGATTACGCAGCAGACAGGCCAAACAAATCTTGCCGCCAGCGCTTACGAGATTCAGCACAGCCACTGGCTGGGCACTGGAGATGCCAAGGATGTAGACAACCGCCACCTCGACAAGCCCCAAACTGACGCGATCCCCACCCAAGAGCCCAGCCGGTCTTCGCCTGATACGAATACCTTAAAACAATGTCTCAAACCCCGCATCTGCGATCCGCGATGAAGCACTCTTCGCGTCCCACGTCACCTATCCCTGGAGGTGCGTCCACTCCGTCGTCGCCAAGGCCGGCTTCGGTTATGCCTCTTGTGAGTGTTCGATTTGTGGTGGTGAGATAAGAACAAATTATGTTGATTATTGTGCTTGGCGGATTATGATAGAGTCCTCCGCATGTGCAGCTCGTTCCGGCCTCTCCGCTTCCTACCCAGCTCCCGCTTTCTCCGTTGCCTGGCTTTGCGAGGACGCTGACGGGTGGATCGTCGACTGTACCGGGATATAAGCCTAAGGTGTCATTTGATACGTTTGAGAACCCGAGTGACGCAGCTTTGGATAGCTTTACTTTGCAGGTATGGATCCGCGCTCATTTATCTTGGGAGCTATGCTTACGAACCACTATGGCAGGCTTTCTCTGACGGATACAAAAGGACTCGGGATACAAGAGTGTTTCTATGTGCAGCGTCGGGAGATGAAAGCGGAATGGAGGCGCTCGACTGGACTTTGGAGAGTTTGGTACAACATGGGGATGAGTTGATCGTCGTGCGGGGGTTCGATCTCGAAGATCTTGGTGAGTAGCTTTCTATATTTGTGGCTCTTACGTCCTATCCTGTTGACATTTGGGGTCTATAGAGAAGCAACTGCATGAAGAGGTTCGAGAGGAGGCCAAGGAGCTCATGAAGCTTATTTTGAGCAAGAACTCGGAGCACGAAGGTCGGCAGGTACGTCAGTTCTAAAACTTTCATCATTGTATTTCGCTTCCCGCTCTGGTTTGTTTATTTCCACGCCATTCCAAATGCAATCGCTCATCTATCACCTCGCGTGACCACTTTCCGCTGCGGAACCGTACTAATTGGGACTCCCGACTAGCTCTCGGTTGTTGTCGAGTTTGTTGCCGGAAAGATTACGTCGACTATCGAACGGCTTATCGCGTTATACCGACCCGACTCGCTAGTGGTGGGAACCCGAGGACAGACTGGGCTTGTCAAGACTTGGAGTCAAGCGTTCCTTACGCCTGGGATGGGTAGCGTGAGCAGGTATGTGATCTCATTTAGGCATCAGGATGGGTCTGACCAGGATTTAGATACTGCGTTTCTCACTCTCCTGTGCCTGTTATCGTCGTGAGGTATGTTGCGAGTTGAGTTTCCGATATTGGATACAGGAGTAATTTGGGTGTACTTTTGTAGGCCAGAGCGAAAGGTTCGCAAATCTATGGAGAAGCGTCGGACAGATGGTCGACGAAGGCATCAGTTTGAGGAGTAAGCGAGAATTATCATACGCAAACACTGCCTTCTGACCAAATGCTAAACCTGTAGGTTAATGGGAAGCCGGATCCGCGTTGGTTCCAAGGAAGAGGACTGAGGAATTAAACCAAAATTTAAAGTACAATATTTTTCAACCTTGGTAGAGCGAGATCGTTTGATACATCTTACAAGGCCATATTTCTTGGGTATTTTTGTCTCTTGGTGATTTTTCTGTAATTACAATATTAGTGTCCCACACAGCTCATCTTATACGTTTCCCAAGCTGATACGTGTTTGCTCATTCCATGTGAAATTTCGATTAACAGCCCGGCGCCTGATCCTTCCCCAATAGGATGACGTTGCATCTGAGCTCTCGGCGCCGACCACGACCCTCCCAGCCATGTCTGGAGTTCCCCCACCAAACCGTTCACTACCCGCAATATCCACCGTCAATCCTCCAGTGCTCATCGACTTTGTCTCGCACGTCCCAGCGCCAGTCACGCGGCTCCTAGTCGAACAAGCCGGGACGATCAAGGCGCTGCGCCGGGCCGCTGAAATCGCAAGTTGGAAGAGCCACAAGTCGTCGGAGAGTTGGATCTTGTTGGCAGTTTGGTGGTTCGTGTGTGCGAGTGCGTATTTTGGGGTCAGGCGAGCATTTAAGATATTATAACTGTTTTGAAGGAATGCTGAATTAATGAGGTTGATTTGTTTATAGGTTTTTGATCCCGGTGTTTGTGATTTCGCCTGCGGTGTGGAGGTATTTGAAGGCGAGAGATTGGTGGCCCTGGCGTGAGGTTCCTACGCCATATGAGCCTCTTGCTGCGAGTGATGTGACTGTGGCTGCGACGATCTCGGATATTACATCTCTACGGCTCCTTATCCCTCCGTTTCTGTTCACTCCGAGATCTGTTGCGACACGATCGCCTATCCTCAGCGCTCTCAGACTCTCGCATAGCACGCTTCATCTAAAATCACTCCTCCGGGCGACAGCTATACTATACATCCCATACCTACTCTTAACATGGCTTATTCCCCTCCCGGTTATCTTTGGACTCGCTGGAACTGTGATTCTCACACTACGCGCTCCATGGACTTGTGTTCTTTGGTCGCATGTATCCGAGAACGGCTGGGCTCGCTGGGTGTGGCGTCGGGTGTGGGCGTTTCTCACTGGTCAACCGGTGGTGATGCCCGGATCTGCGTTTACGCTTCAAGCGTCGCCTGTGAGTGCGACCGGGAGTACGAGCGCGAGTGGGATCGGGAAGAGTGGGGTGGTGGTGAAGAAGAATACGACTGCGAGTACGTTGCAACCTGCCAAGTTGAGGTTTAGGTTTGATATTTTGGAGAACCAGCGGTGGTGAGTGCCAGTTTTGTTAGATCGCTATTTGATTCTGAGAAATTTTGCGATCAACAGGTGGGTTGGGATAGACTGGTCTTCTGCGCTTCTACCAAATGAACGTACGAGTTGGTGTTCACCCGCACCTCATCTGGCTCCCCTATCCCCTCCCATAACCTTTACCCTACCCGGACCAAGTTCGCACATCGACAAGAAGCTCAAAATCCGTCGGCGAGCATTCTGGCGATGGGTGCGTACGAATACTTTAATCATGTGATTTCTCTCCTCTTACGTTTTTCACGTGCTTTGCCGTAGGATGATCCGGAATGGACGGTACTGGTCAAGACATCGCATGAAGGACACCATTCGCGTGTGCATTTGCCGTTACCGGATGTGTCTTCGGATTCGGAGGGGAGGTTGGCGAAGGGGTTGAAGTTGGTTGGGGATAATTTACCAGAGGGCGTGAATGGGAGTGTTGGGAGGAGGTCGATTGAGACTGTTGGAGATGATGAGTCGCATGAAGGTACGTATTTCTTTGGAAGTAGGTGCTGAACACATCTAACTCTGTGGCTACTAGCACCATCTTCGCCTTCATCACTTCTCAAAGATCCGTTAACTGACTCGGACGGTTGGGTCTATGCGGACAATAAATGGGAAGGACCAAGTCCCAAAGGCGGACTCGGAAAATACACCCGATATCGTATTTGGTCCCGATGCGCCGTCTTGATCGAAGAAATCGAAGACCTAGACGACGACGAACTCGCGACCGCGACTGAAACTCCTAAAAGTCCGGCTGAAATTATTCCGCCCGTACACCACCATCATCACCATAAAGGACATAAGCAAACCGCCTCGGAAGATCTTTCAGGCGTGAAGAAGGAGGGTACGGGTGTGAAGAAGGAGAGTACAGGTGTAAGCTCGGGCGTGAGCGATCGCGAGTCGAGGTTGACGAGCCGGTTGAAATCTGTGCTCGAGAGTCGGAGTGGATCAAAATCGTAGTACTTTTTTACGTGTGTATGTCTTGTTTTGTTTTTTGTTGGTGTACTGTTTTTGTGTGTATCTTACTTGTACAATTGTATACCTTTGCTCGGACGAATTAACTGTACTAGTGCGGCTACAGTAATTCCGTGTCTTCCTTTACATCATCCTCACGCGAGGGCCATGTGTACGGGGGTATCCTGGGTCTCTCCCTCATGTCTCCTGCTCACGTACTACAACAACCCTACAACACAATCTACCGCTCGATAGGCTTTGCCTAACCAGTTAGGAAACTTCGCTACTGCATTTCACGATGGCCGCAGCTTCGCAATCCAAATGGGGTCCTCCCCTGAAAGAATACCTTGACCGACCTGAAGCGAGTCTTGTGTTTCCAGAGTTGGTCGGGGAGTTCGAAATCAGTTCTGCGATTGACGCCGTCCTCAATAATCCGGCAGCTGTCACATATAGAACTCTGGAGACCTTTACGGCAGTAATTTATCGACCAGCTATGCTCAAGGTACTCATCAACAAGCGTAGCGTTCCTTCATGTATGCATATCTTGAAGACCTATGCGGCTAGGAATGGGTCCACCCACGGTAACGTGAGTGTTGTCTTATTATTACACGACTTCTAAACCAACTCGAGCAATAGTTATTGGAGCACGCTTTCGGGTTCCTAGGTGTCCACGTCTTGTCCCTGGTCCTCCAGGCTGGACTTCTCCAGTCTTTCCCTCTCGGCCTCGACCGTTTCCCGCGAATCTTATCAAAGGACGCCAAGTGCGCATGGGATGTTCAGGCTCCAGCATTGCACGACCAATACTCCCAGACGTTTCTGAAATATTTTACCGATGGTATGGGATTCGACCAAGCGCCGTCTCCGAGTAACTGGCAGGTCGAGTGGTGCAAAGGAACTCGGGGTGACGAGCGCGCTTGCCTGCCCGTCATCGGCGGTTTTGCATATCGGGACGCTGAGTTTGTCTTGAATCAGTTATTCGAGCATCGCGATGCCTTTTTGGAGTGTGGATTCCGGACTAGGGCGCCTGGCTGGTCTATTATCATACTCGTAACCCAGTTCCTCCTTGACGATAGGTGGTTGAATAAGCCGAGGTAAGTCATGCATACGTCAAATCATCTAAGCTTGTTGATGACCAGAACTCCTTTCAGCGTTCCGGATGTGTGGAAGAAACAGTACGACATCGCGTTCCGCTACTCTCTTATATCGCCGGCTAGGGCGGATACATTTCTAGAACTGGTATGCGGCAGGTTTACGATGCAATACGCGAAAAATCCTCAGCAGTTTGCAAGTTACACAACTGCCGTCAACCAGGGTGACGCGGAGCTGGTTCACCTTACTTACGCTCGCAAGTTTCGTCCAAACAAGGCCAAAACACACAAGTCGGCGGATATGTCGTGGGTGATATCTATCACCGATTACACGCGCGACACTGTGACCGGGTACGCGTCGCTGGAGGCATCTTTGGTCGAGATCACTCTTGAGATCACGTGGGACGCATTGTTTTGCATCGGGAATCCAGGAGACGAGCGATGGGAGGTCCTTGATGTCTTTTTGGGCAAGAACTTTGGCTGGAAGGCGTAAGCATTTATCCGGTCCTTGGACATTTTCAACTAATAAGTGGTCAAATAGGAAAGCGTTGGTTCGCAAAAACCAGCCCGACCTCGTAACTGCAATAATCATGCATTTGCACAAGCTAGACTTCATAAACATGCTTGGACGATATCTACTCATTGTACCGTACCTAAAAAATTACAAGCCTTATGTGCTTCAGCTCACTAGTGAGTTACTCGCCCTTGACAAGTTTGGATCGCCTGCTAAACAAGGTCTATTAATCGCAGATTTCACGATCACACCCCAGGGGTACGCGGCGATCCAATTAATCGGAGAAGCTTTGGGCAAGGCTGTTTATCAAGCTTCCACATTAAGACCGCTGCTGGACGAGTACTACCCTGACTGGCACAAGACGTTACGGTTTCTACAGATGGAAAAAGGCAGATACAGCCGGAACTCGAACGTATATTCAGCCTGTCTCACATCTGAAGCTGCCTGGATAGAATTAGGAAACCACCTCGCGTTCACCAACCATCTAAAGCCTACCTCAGCCCCAAGGCGCTGCATGTATGCGCGGTGCGCAGACCCGGACGATGCTCGGTTTGAGGGCCGGGATATAAGATACTGTAGTTTGAGGTGCCGGGCAGCGTGAGTTCTGTCCCAATGTGTTGTTTACCCTGCTAGCCCTTGCTAATAGAATGTCCTACTAGCTACGTCAAGACTGTTACGCAAGCTTATTAAAGAGTTTTGCCTAGTCTACGTGACAAGATGATGTAGGCCTCACTTAGATATGGAGATAAGACCGCATACAGTAACAATGTTCATGCTATCCTTTTACTTGGCTCGGTTTCATGCTCCCTGAATAACATGTCTCTCTGGGAAAAACCCTTGATGATTGGACCCGCATCTGGATCGAGCATGCTCGCGCTCCTGAATCTTCAGCTAAAACGAAAGGCCGAGTATTCACAAGCGAAATGGCCTAATCTAGGTGGTAGCGAAACTTCTGCAATTAGACCGATATGCATTGTTATGGTACCTACTGTGTGTTAGTACTCATATGCTTGCGTAGTAGTTTACTCGTAATCGACAAGTGTGGGGGACATAAACATGGCTAAAGAAATGGTGTCGCCAGCGTGACAAATACTGTAAAGCGTGGGTGGGTTGGGAGGATCAATCAAGAGCTGGGATCAACTAAGTCAGCCAGAGGGCTGTGCTGAGGGGCGTCGCTTGCCACGTGACCCCAGGGCTCACTTCTCGGTTTGGGACCAGCCACACACCTAGTCTGCCAGCTTCGTGGATACCAGCTTCCTGTCTACTCGATGGATCAAGCCAAATGTGAGCGTCTGGAAGAGCATTGAACACCATTTACGATCGTTTAGAGCTGAAGCGCCAGTATATTTCCAATTATCTCGGAGTAGTTAGTCCAGAGCTTGGGTATAATTACAATTCGAAATCTGTCGCGTCGCGTACCATGTGCTGCATGTTGTTGGATAACCTGGAACCAACCATCTGTGCTTGACTACGACGCGCTTTGAAACTGTAACATGGTCATGGCGTTGATTCCTGGATCTCGCTCTGGCTCTAGATGGGGGCCTACTCTGAACGACTATCTAGATCTTCCCGAAGCCAATCTCGAATTTAGGCGACTTTCTGACGAAGCTACAATGCGTCTTGCGATAAAGAAGCTTTTGTACAACCCAGAGGCTGTTACCCTCGACACGCTGGAAACAATTATGTCTACGACTCATCGACCGCGGACGCTCGGCTTGCTTGTTGATAAAAATGCTATTGGAGGGTGCATGAAGCTGTTAGAGAGCTACATAGGTCGAGACTGCTCGAACGGGAGTGTGGGTAGCCTATTTACCGAGTCAAACTACTTGCTAACGCCTGAATCAACAATCTCCACAGTTACTGGAGCACGCATTTGGATTTCAAGCTCTGCACGTCCTGGCGCTGGTCCTCCAAGCTGGCCTTCTCGGTAGTCATTACTTTGAGGGCCTTCCCTTGAACTCGACAGAGGGTATGGAGCAGACATGGGACGTGAAGGCTCCGGCGATGCATGCAAAATTTCTCGCTATACTATCTGGCCTCGTGTTTGAAAACACTTTACGCTTGAACGAATCGGACCCTCGGCTGTTAGACTACCAAATCGAGTGGGTCCAGAACTCATGCGGGGACGAGCGTGCTTGCTTGCCCGCTATTGGTGGATTCATGTACCGCAATGCCACGTTCATCTTGGAACTGCTATTCAAGGACCGAAAAATGTTCTTGGAGTGTTGTTTCCGCACAAGGGCGCCTGGATGGTCTATACTTATGTATATGATACAATGGATGCTCGACGACAAATCGTATGAGGCTCACAAGTAAGTTTTGTACAGTCGTATTTGTGGGGAGAATAGCGCAATGACGGTTCAGCAGGGTTCCACGATTGTGGCAAGAATATCGTGACATAATATTTCGTTACTGCTTGGTCTCAGGATTCAAAGAAGACGGTCTCATGGAGGGGCTGTGCTGTGAATATGCTAAACCTCACGCGTCTATCCCCGTAGGAAAACCAACAGTTGTCGACTTCGAAGACGCACAGCTCATTCAATTGGCTTTTTCACGCAAGCACCGACCAAACAATGGCGGGACACACAGGCGTAGCTTGACCTACGGGGTGGCCCTTGTGCGCTACGTACGGGATAACCTAGCCAGCTACCCTTCACTTCAACTTGCTATCAACGAAGCGATAGCTGAAGTCATATGGGATGTATTAGTTTGTGTAGGTCATGATAATCGATGGGAGGACATAGACGCGTATATGAGCATTAGTTATGGCGAGTTCCAGTAAGATTCTTTCCGTTTTCCCTCGCAGGATGCTAACGACTATTTGAAAAGCCAGATGCTGAGGCAGAAGGATGCGGACCTTACGTCCAAGGTAATCACGATCATGCAAAAGTACGACCTAGTGGACATGTTCGGGAGATACGTACTTCTGCCTTCATATTTGCGAAAAAATCACCCAGACATCTTGAACGCTGGCAAGTTTTTTTCGTGTAAATACTGCTGCACGCGTAAACATGTTAACCCTCCTCCTTAGCCCTGACCACAGACCCAAATACCCGGACACGTGGACTTAAGGTGATATCTTGGATAGGAAGGGCGCTAGGTTTGGCGTTCCGCCACGCAGAACCGCCCTTGTCATTGAACGACTACTACCCTGATTGGTACAAGACTCTTTTGTTCCTTCAACGCGAGATGAGTACATACGCTCTGGGATCGCACCCGTACGATGTGACGGCACAGTCAGAAGCAACGTGGATAGAGCTTGGGAAGGGTCTAGGCTTCACGGAGCATCTAAATCCAAGATCTCCAGCAATGCGCCAAGCACAAAAGTGCATATATTCACGGTGCGCGGATCCTGATGGTGCAAGGTTTGAGACCGGAGGCGGCAAAAGGTACTGTAGTGCGAGGTGCCAAGCGCTGTAAGTGTGATCGCAGAATATTTGCTTCACTGTTTACCGCTGACGATATCGTTTTCGGATATTAGCAGTGCTAGTACAAATCAACGCTAAACTATATAACTTATAATTGCTTTGTATTTGTTTGTCTACTTGATCTTCGTGGGGTATTGATCACGCGCACGGTCACTGGTTTACCTCAGTTGTTCGCTTTGTCTTGCGTTTCGTACACCTTTCATGTGAATTCACCTGTGTTTTTTTTCTTTGAGCTCGCCTGATATCCACTGTACACCGGTTAAGTACGGTTTTTCCGTAGGTCCACTTGCCCAGCGATACAGCTTTTTTTATTCGGTTTTTCCGTTGCAAAGCTACGGAGCAACCGTACGAAACATGCGGAAATTTGCCCGGAAGAAAATTACGGATCCTGGTCGATTTCCGGAAGATACTTACGAATGATCACTGTGGACCCACAAAATCCTAAATTTTAGACAAAATCGTTATAAATTTGCGCTTTTAGCCAGATTCGTGACGAACCGATGCAATTTAGTAGGGGCTGAAATTTAGATGAAATTT
>WSTJ01001964.1:0-10030 GCA_019623705.1 Ceratobasidium sp. 428 | reverse complement strand
AGATGCCCTATTGAACGGTGAGCGAGTAAGAGATGGCTTGGCATCACATTGCCCCAGGTAAACACTCTTGGCATACCATTCAAGCCCGTCAGAACGGATGGATGAGAGGCTGTGAAATACTATGACGTTGTTCGCTAGATGATCGATCAGGTTGAGCATAAATTGGAACCAAGTAGTGGGATCGCACGCACAGTTCCTTCAGTCGGTTCCGGGGGACTGCCCTTTATAGAGCTCGCATTTTAGGCTTTCGTGTAGCATTGAACTTAACCAGATGCAGAAATCTGTAGAAACGTAAGCGCTGCAATGATGTGATTCGCATCCTACCTATATTTTCCGACGTATGAAGTTAGCACCAAATGTTTATGTTCCACGTCAACGGCTAGCATGAGCCCCTATAGTCGAATATCGTCCTCCCATATCACAGTGGGCTGAATCAAATTATAGCGTTAAGTAGAAGATTATTCTCAAAGGTCTCGGACCCTACAGCCGTTCTTTAATTCTACGCTGGAGCTCAAATCGAGGTTGGACTCATAACCGTGGTGCACTCTGTGGTTGTATTTTCCTCATTTCCGTGGTCTGGGTTTACTCCGCTTTTTGGCACATGTCGTACGAATCAACGACCTCAAACTCGTGTATTATTGGATCTAACCTCTTAAATTTGACAACGCACCTATAATCCAGATTCAGCGCATATACTCACCCCGTAGTCGCTCCCTTGTGGCTAGTTTTACGTCTGAGCCAATCAATCTTAGAGTGCTCAAAGCACACCCACTCGAGCTATTACTCGTCATAAATGTCAAATTAAATGGTTGCCCACATACCAACAGGATGTATGCGGAGTCCGCTTTGGTGAAGATAATACCAGGACGTAGTGACGACCGCAGGTTGAGACTAGAGTCGTACTCCCAGCATGTACGCTAGACGTGAGCACAAAGTTGGATTTCAGTTGAAATTGAATCATGTTGGCAGTCCACACTTGTACGCACTTATTCCGTTCTTATTGATCTTTGCATTACCGATGTGAGCAGTCGTAAGCATACACAATTGAGCAGTTAATATGAAATACGGGGTTTCAGGATCGCGACTCAGCGCTATAAACCATAAATGAATAATCACAAGAACGACCGGATTACATAGAGAGATTCTGGGATTGTATCTCCGGATTGCAAGTGGTATTAGTACTTCAAATGTTCGTGTGACCTTTTTTTCCACTTTGACTTCCAAATGGCCTTCAACGCGAGATACGCATTTTTTCAATGATGCAAATACAGTCGTTCCGAAAACAGAGATGTCCTTGTACCCACACCAACAAATACAAGTATAGCCAAAACCACAATGTTAAAAATTTCCCATTTTAAAGTAATAGAAGCAAACTACCGGACAAGGGCAGGAGCTTAGGTTTGAAAACAGTCATGCCCTGCCGTCAGACTCACTTTACCATGGACACGTGCCCAGCCCGCCGGATCCGTATATCTGCATAGACACATGCATAGTAAACATCTGGATACGATTAGATATTGAGAATTAATACTTGCCGCGTCTAGCATTGTTTACCATTCGGGCAACACCTAATCTTGCCTGTGCTAGTCTTGGGATCCCTTTTGTAAATACAGTAAGTACTGCGAAAAATGTATAAAAAATACGATCAGATCTGCTTCGTGACCTGTGCCAGACATATTACCCACCCTTTGGCGCAACAGAGATGGTACCCGCAGCACGGGCCGCCAACTGGGCAGTATTGACCGGGGTCCTTACATTGTGAGCACTTTGTGGACTTGCCCGCACGATTACCAGAGCCACCGCCAGACGTAGTGATAGGGTCGACCTCGGTCGAGTTGTCACCTGGAGCACGCCCGACAAGCGTTGGTACATCCGGGACGAGCGCAGGAGCAGGAGCAGGATTGGCCAGTGCAAACGAGAAGAGGCAGAATATGGCAATCAAGAAGGAGAAAAGCGGTACAGAGCGCATTCTGAAAGGTTTGAACAATGTATACTAGTTGAAGAGAGGGGTGACGAGGCAGCACGATGTAGTTTACGAAGCCGTTTTATAATAGCCGGAGAATCCATAAAGCTGGCTCGAGTACTGGAAAATCATTCACTAACTTGGTGTGGTACGCGCGCGGGCTCAGTGACACTGATCCATCCTTGCTGGGATGTTACAATTGTCTCTTCCAGATGCGGCAAATACCCAACAATCTAGGGTGAGTACCGTGTGTAGTGCCTATAGAGGCATCTCCGAGCTGCGAGAGAGTTGGGGTTGTGCCTGTCGATTACAGAAGCCTTCGGAGATACCCTAGAAGGTTAAATAGGTCATAACTTTGGCCATACCCCTCGTGTTCAATCCATGCTCACTCGACGCCTGTTTCGATCGAGATGCATTGGATCGCTCATGGATAGTAAGTGCTATTACGTAGGAAAGCGAGTAGGATCACTAGTGGTTCACGTTCGGTGCCTTTTCTATTGAGTCATGCCCGGCCTTACAGAGTTTGGTTTGTGAAGAGTACGAAGGGGCCATGTATCTCTGCTTCGAAATAGGCGATGCAAGCGGCGCCGATATTTGCCAAGATCGGGCGGTGTCGTGGGCCAAACGGGTAATCGGTTCCTAGCATGAAGTTATCTTGGCCTATTTCTTCGGCCGCATATAGTCGGGTGTGTGATCGGAGGCAGCGTTTACATCGACAAGGGTGATAGTGGTACACCCGATAAAGCATTCCCGAACAATATTATGTGTAGATTTTACTTGATTCATGTTTCGGGTTCGGAATCGAGGCTGACTTTCACGACTACGCACTATCAGGGAGCATCTCAGCGGCAGATCAATGGCATAGCCTTGCTTACCTTGGCCTCGTTCGTGGTTAGGATGATAGAGTCACATCGCCTAGCTAAAAGTGAATTACAACTAGTTCTCTGAAATAAATGCACTGAGTTCGGAAAAGTAACCGCTCACTAAGCCAATATTGCGGAACCGAGTGAAAGTCATAGGAGAAGTCACATATGGCCAATCATTTTCGGATAGGAGTAGCTGGAAGCTTACCGATAATTATACTAGTGCGCACGTCCGCTTCTCGGGACAGTGAGATACACAATAAGTTCCACGGCGTGAGAATAGATTCACGGAGCGCCTTCCATATAGGGGGCTCGGACTGGTGTCGTTTGGCAACAATTTGTTTTGTGGCCGCTCTCAGATTAGTTAGAGCACAGGTAGCGAAATATTACGTTAATTCACTGTTAGTGGGTTTCCGAAGCACGTCGACCTAAGCTTGCCAAGGACTCTTGGCAGGTTAGGCACGGAAACTGCCTTGAGCACAGCGCTGGGCTTGCCTCGTAGGTCTTCTAGTATGATGTACGTGCTGTTACGTTCGTGAGAATAGTTTTTCAAAAGAGCCATGTGTTGATTGTTGTTTCGGCTCTAGGTCTTATGGTGAGACACTACATGGTGGTGGTAGACGAAAGAACAAACGCGGATCGAGGCAAGATGAGATATCTAAAAGCCTCGTCAGAGCGTTGTTCGTTGTTGAAAAAAAGAGCACGGCTCAGTAACTGATGCCATATATATCAACAAGACCGAATTTAGCATACGAGTACTATCACACAAAGACAGCTCGTCGTACAGTATATCTAGATTGGCTCGGTCGTTCTGACCATTGCTGGCCCAGCAAAAGTGCCTAAGCTTTCAAGTAAGCAGTACTGAATCTTTGAGTTGTATGTGAGCACAACTTTTCAAGTATATCAAAAACGGTTCCTCGTTGTATGTCTAAGCTGTATTCTTGGGTTGCGTTCCTACTACTGCTTACGACAGTTACGGGGAACGGCAAGATATCTAGGCATGGTCGATATTTAGTAAGTAGCGTATGAGCCACTGAAACCGCTAAATTTTATCAGCGAGCGCTCCTTAGCAACTTCCCGGAGTTTCCGAGCTAAGAACGATAATCACTGAAATTAAGTTCTTGATTGATCGATGCATGATCAATCTGATCAACATTCAGGGGTGTGGCAAATTGATGATGTGCTGTCGGCGCACGTGATCATCAAGCGTTTGTTTTGATCGACACCCATCGAAAATCCTTACAGGCCAGACTCGGGAGGCTTCGGAAAATCTGCCGATATGCTAGGGAAACTGACACTGCTAGGCCATGTTCAGCGCTTACAGTATGCTTGCCGACGATCGTCTGTCCCCGAGCTCCGATTTTCCGCTTATATTGCTCGATTTTCCTTCTGAGGATAAATCCCCCTTACTCCAGGGGGCCAGGGGCTTACATTATTGCCAATTAGGTCTATACCCCTAAATAAACTGCTGGAAATGGTATATAACACTTGGGAGAGCGAGGCTGAAACCTCCTCCCTTCAACCACATCCTCCCCGAAACATTTTCATACCCTTGGGTCTGTATCTGAGCTGGTACTCGACTATAGATCATCATGAAGCTGTCGTCCTCCAACCTCGCCCTTGCGACTCTCGCGCTCTCTCCGAACCTGTTGGCTTCCCCTGTGTTCGCGGCGCCCACTCCCGATGTTGTTGGTCTCTCGCCTAACCCAAGCACCGGGTGCTTTGCTGGTACGTCTACTCTTTGAGCTGTTGTCGATCTGTATTGAATGATACCATGCAGAGCCGCCTCAACATCAGGCAATGGAATCGCCCCTGTTGCAAGGTACTCCGACCTTCAGTGGGACTCCCACTTTGACGAGTACGCCCCCTGCTTCTAAAATTGCGGGAAGGCGCCGGTCAATTAGTACGCACTTTGCTTGGTTTGCTTTATAAATGACGCTAATGTTCCTGATAGAGCGCTATCACTCGGCTAAGTTCCATGCTAGGGAGTCAAACCCCGACTCTCTTGGTGTGGGTCTTGGCGTTGGACTTTTTGGATCGGGTTATGCGCCAGGCGTTTATGTCCGGGCAGTGTCTCCTCTCGATCCCGCTTTGGTCAACGGGGGTGAAGTTGTTGCCCAAGGAGGCTTGGCGGCTTCTGCGACGTCTGCTATGCCTCTTCCTGCCCCTTCCTCGGCCGCATCCGACGGCCAGCGCATGCTTGATCTTGATGGTACTAGCGATCACCGCCTCCCGCTTCCGTTCTCAAGTGCAAGGCCAGCCCTACTTGATCCCGTGGACGGACTTTTTGAAGGTGTGATCAAGAAACCAGGCAACCCGGAGGTGACCCCGACAGAATACCACTACCCGCAGCGCGACGCTCGCGACGTTCGGCCCTTGTCTTCCATGGTCGGCGAAGTCGGGTCTCCGTTCTTGAACTCGCCTGTCCCACATGACGCTCCGACGTTCCCTCCAGCTGCTCACCACGATCGGGTCAAGCGGCAGTCGGCACCTGTCCCGGGTTTCATTCCTGGCGTTCAGCAAGCTGCAGCTGGGTCGCCTTTGGGGAATGTTCCTGTCTGGGGTGTTCCAGGCGCGGTTTCTGGAGTGATTCCACCAACTGGTTTGTCGTCGGTTCTTGCGCCAAATGGATTGCCTCTTTCAGTGCCCAACCTAGATACTTTGCCTTCGCTTCAGAATCTTGGAGGCCTTGCTTCGGCCAACCCTCTTGGGATTGTGACATCGGCTGCTGGATCTATCTCGAACATCCCCAATTCAGCTGGCCTCACCGCGCCGACCAGTGTCCTCGGTCCGGTTAATGGCGTCGCTGGTTCCGTACTCAACCTATTGCCGAATCCATCGCTTCCATCCCCCGGTGATCTTGGCTTGCTCAAGAGCGCGACGAACTTGGTTGGTTCGGTCACTCCCGGGATAGTCGGGCAGGTACAAGGTGTGGGAGGTGTGTTACATGGTGCCGAGGGGCTGGTCCCCGGTGTGCAGGGAATTGTTCCTAGCGTTAGCGGGCTAGTACCCGGTGTTGCAGGAGTGGTGCCTGGTATAGGAGGAATTGCTGATGGTGTTTCTACCCCACTCTCAATGGTCAACTCAGCGACAAATCTGCTTCCTGCTCCAGGTACCGCGATCTCCAACCTCGTTCCAGACGTCGATCCTCTGGCCGTTGCTGGTGCACTACCCGCCAATATCCCAACTTCCTTGCTCAACTCGATCCCAATGCCAGTATCTCCCAGCCAACTCGATCCCACTGCGTTTATTCATAGCGTGGCTCCGGGTCTATCTGGCGCTATTTCTGGAGCGGTGCCGATTCATAAGGGCGACAATGCGGTAGGGGAGCAAGGAGTCGACTTCGGAGCAATAACAGGAGCTCCTGGTGTCGTTTCTGGTGTTGCTGGCTCGCTCCCTGTTCCTATTCCCGTTCCTATCTCCGGCACAGGTTCACTCCCAAGCCCGTCTACCGGCCAGCTCAACTCCGTAACGGCCCCACTCGGGGTCATCCCAAACTTGGTTAATTCGGTCCCGGGCTCAGTCGTTCCTAGCTTGACCGGTGCAGCCGACACAGTCCCTGGTCTTGTCGGGGCGGCAACTGGTCTACTTCCCACTTCAGTCCCGGCGCCGTTACCGAGTGGAATGCCTCTCCCGGACATCACCCCTGAAAAGGACGGTATGGGTGTCCCAAATATGGCGGTTAAGCAGCCTGAAATGGGAGTTTACAAGACAGCCGGAGGGATGGGGGCTATGGGACGACCAGGTGAGGTTTTCGCAAAGCAAGTCGAGGGCGCAAAGGTTCAGGAAGGTGGAATAGCGAAGCACATTGGTTCGAACGAGGCTCCGGTCCAGGGAAATTCGTTTAGTGTCATATCCACCGAGTTGCCTCGTACGCAATCCCTTGCTCCGCTGTCGACCTCGGTTTCCGGAGCTATGCTAACAGCCGTAGCGGGCCAAGCTTCGACCACGAGAATGCCGGCCACCGAAATGTCGTCGACTCTGACACGGATGATCAAACAAGTCGCTCCGACACCCGTGTCCGAATCGTTGGCTGCGCAGACTGTGGTCGAGCATTCCACCTCTTCTGTGCTCGGGGCTGCGCCCACAGGCGTGCTTGAGCCGGCCAGGGAACAGATTCATGGACAGACTCATTAGGACAGCGTCTACTATAATAGTCACTATAGAGCAATAGAACTGTATTCATTTATGTATCATTAGACAATTCTAAGTAGTACAGTCATTTTGATGTGTTATGCGACGCAACGAATGAGCTTAAGAATCCGTGATGTGACGCTCTGCCGTGATCGAGTGCCCCCCTCCCCCCTCCAGCTGACCAGAGGAATTGATTGATGAACAAAAGGTTTCGGTAGAGTACGGTTTTTTCTCACTGCGTGAGTTTGAGCTCTTCGAGCCGATGCATATATGTTCACATCGGTCCTAATAGATTGGTCAGATTTACATAATCAACTGAACCTCCAATTTCCAAATCAGTCACTGACCCCAGGAGAGGCCGTACGAGTACCGCCAACACGCATATACCCTTAATTGTTGACGTCAATGTATCAAAATATGCTTCTGCTAGGCTCGGAAACAAGTAAAGCCTAGCAAAGCACATTATAATTCACCCTGTTGGCCAGGCCTATCGGCGTATTTCTGCTTTCCCAGCACCACAATACGATAACAGCGCTCAATGCCATACTATACTATTATGGAGAAAATCGCAACCGGTTTCAGGTGAAATAATCCGCACATACAATCAGAAACCACAATTACACTGTTTAACGCACTCTCAACGTCCGATATGTACATAAGGTACCCAACGCACAAACTGGTCCTCTCCTATGCTTTCTCGCAGACACTTCACTGCTATATGTAGCGCTTTTGCTGCCTTTCGACTGTCCGGTATGCCCTTCTCCAGTAAGCATTCGTACACTTTACCAGCAACTAGAGGCGCATCTTTGTCGCTGATTGACCACAACGTTGCAATGACCGTCGGATATCCTGCCATGAGCAGTCCTGCCGCCAGATGTATTGACTCGTCGGGTAACGCAGAGTCCCCCGCGGCTGTTTGACAGGCAGACAGAAACGCGAGCTGGGCGTTCTTCAGCGGGGTCCGGGCAATCGTTGCGAGATCGAGGTCCCTGTCGTGCAAGTGCAGTGCGCTCTTCATTGGCTCGGATGCATTCTGAGACCCATGACATGCGAAATGTACCCAACTATGATCAGCCATCGCTTGTAATACACTATCGGTAGTGGCCTTTTCTCCGTCTAGTCGAGTGAACCTTGTACCCCTGGCGTGTATTACAACCTGATCGAGTTCGGCTTTCGTGCCAGGTAGGGGGCTTAGGCCACGTACAGAGGACTCATGTCCTACTGCAAGAATACCTGAGCACGAATCAAACAGTGGTTTCTCGTGACATAAGGAGCTGATGGTTGGAATATATGACGAGATAGCCAAGTTGTGGAGAACCGTGTTGGGATGGCTATAGTCTCCGGCAGCGTGGAGCGGGAGGAAAGACAGAGGTCCAGTGGTACACCAGATGATATGCGGCAAATCTTCAAGTGAGGGATTATACTAGAAGCAAGAGACCGTTAGAGACTGTACAGAAGTGAAGCCTGGATCGGGCTCACAGTGATAGCTAGATGATTGAGTACTGGTTCGACAACATCATGCCATAGCAAGGCTAGTACTGGTTTAAAGTCAGGACTCGGCCGAACTTGCTCGATCCAACGATGCGATCCACGACCTGCGAGACACAAGTTCAGCTCTTTACGTGCGGTTTCAGCCTTTTGATGCGAGAATCTAGGAAGCCGGACGGTAGATATCTTGTGATCCCCTGCTCGTACAACAAGCGCGTCGCATCGTTCATTGTGTATATTTATGATAACTACCACCCCGTTTTGCACTAATGCTGTGAGCTTTTGAGCTGTTGAGGGAAGCAGGAATCTTTCAAACCCTGGAATACGCCGGACATAACCTAGAAGCTCTTCTCTTCGCTCAGCTAAATGACGATGTCTCTGGGAAGCCTCATGCGACGATTTACCATCCTCGACCGGTGTTTGTACAATAGACTGGGGTATTGATGCAATTTCGAGTTGACTTGAGATCCATTGAAGCTCCTGGGCCAGCTCAGGATGAACAGCAGACAGCTTGTCAACTGGCGTGCGTAGTTGTAATATCTGGCCCCACACGATAGACCGACCTTGCTCTAGCCACTCGATGGCTAGGTCGTACCGCTGCGACAAGATCGCGACTGCAGCTGCTTCAGCTACAAAATTCTGGACATTACGACCTACACATTCATGCCGATGTTGCATAGGCGTGCCAAGCCAGACAGCCTGGGGCAATAATTCGATGCAGTGAGTGTATGCTTCCAACGGAGCAAGATCCAAAATAAAGGCCAATTGTGCCCAACCACGCGACGAGCGAAGTTGACGGGATGGATATCCAACTGATAAAAGTGCAGCCTCTCGAAATGAACTCATGGCAGTGAGGGCATGCGTGTGCTGCTTAAATCGCAGGAATAGGTGATAGTACAAATTGCCTAGATTGTGTAAATGAATAAATCGAAAAGAAGGATCCTCAAAGGACAGTCTCTCTGCCTGATTCAAGTATCTGGCTGCTTGCTCTGCATCTGATAGCCTACCAAAACACTCAAAAAGATTCATGTACGAGACACCCAACTTGCCGAAGCGATTGGGCCTTGAACAGTGATCATCTGGAGTCATAGCAAACGCCTGTTCCCGATAGCTGATGGAGTTTTCAAGATCGCTTAGGCTCCCCGAGTGCATAAATGATGTTTCGTACGAGTCAGCAAGGTTGGCCATACGACCAGGTTTGAGAGGGTGACCATGTGGAGTCAAGGTGACTGCTTGTTCGTGATAGTTTATTGACAATTTCAGGTCGCTCGGCCTACCTAACCGATTAAATAGCCATTCATACGAGTTACCAAGATTGCTTGAGTAAGCTGGCTTGTCGGGGTGATCGTTTGGAGTTATGACAACCGCCTGTACTTGATGTTTAATTGAGTTTTCTAAGTCGCTTAGCCTGCCTAGATGCTCAAATAAACGTGTGTATGAGTTACCTATATTGCATAGATAACAGGGTTTGTTAGGGTGATTGTCCGGAGTGAGGGCAACCGCCTCTCTGTGGAACCACAAAATGCCGAATTTTGGCAGAAATCTACACAGATTTCCGCTTTCAGCCATATTCTTGCCGAAT
>WSTJ01001963.1:0-10037 GCA_019623705.1 Ceratobasidium sp. 428 | reverse complement strand
CTTGATGAAACTCCGATACCGGATGACTCCTTATGGCAAACCAATGGAACCTGGGAATCTATATCGAGATGCTGGAGTGTAGTCACTAAACATAGACCGACGGCAACTCAGTTCCTGGACGACCTAGAGAATCAATCGAACATGTCTGAAAGATCAGGCGTATTCGACCACTGGAGTATTTCCGGTATCAAAGATCTTACTGGGCGAATCAAAAAGTCGGAGACCACAAACTACGGTCTTAGCATGGGATGGTCGAGAGGGATTTGGAGGTGGGCGTTCGCAGCTAAGTTTATTGAGTAAAGACGCAGATATTGACCAAAAACAGAGGCGAATACGACGGACGAGGTACTCGGACGACATACATCACTCTATGGAGCTGGAAGTAGGTGTATGCGCCCTCTCGCAACCTGATGTTTCTACAATGAATTATCCTCCATAGGACCACCTTATCTCAAGGCTTCTTCCGATCTAGCCTTGACGTGAGTTAGACGTCTGCATATTTGATTAATTACCAATGTACTCTCATCCAACAGGTTGTTGTCAAAGGCGTCCAATTGACACCGAAGAATAGTACCACATACGCTGCCCGTCAGGCGAGTTCGTTATGCTATAAACTTCTCGGACACCAAAAGACTGACATTCGATCCCAGTCAATCCGGCATGAGCTATTGCTACTGAAACAACTGCAACATGACAACATTTGTCCTCTTCTCGGGTTTGACCAGCAATACATGCAATTTGCAGGCGTTCCGGGCATCGTTCTGGAGTATTACCCCAACGGAACACTCCAAGAGGTAGTTACCAAGACTTTAGGTCGGCTGGCGTGAAGCTAATCATGCATCTCGGAGTAGTACTATACTCAAAGGTTTAATGAACTCGATCCACAAAATAAGAAGATTTTGGTACGTGCTGATAGAAGTCGCTTGAGAATGTTCACGTATGAGTCGTTCTCATAAATTACCGTGTGTAGGTCAAAGATCTCTGCAAAGCTCTCCATTACCTCCACCACGAACTCCCTCAAGGCTTTATCGTCCACGGAAACCTCTCAACTGTACACTCCCCTCTTCCCTCATCCATCTTTAAAATGATAATAATTTACCATCCAGGACACGATCCTCGTCGACACCCAAGGCAACCTCAAACTCGCCAACTTCGAGTTCGCATGTCAATACGCAAACGCCGACAACATCCTCGAAGCGCCAGTTATATTCGCTCCTCCAATCGCTCCACCCCCGTCTCGCTGGCACGCACCCGAATTTTTCGAAGGTCCATCGGATACCTGGCCGAATCCTACTCAGTTTACGGATATGTGGGCGATTGGATGTCTGATTGTCGCTGTAAGCTCCGCATACATCCTAAATATCTTGATTCATTGGGCTGAAACTCTTTATTATCAGATCTGGACGAACAGGTTACCATTCACAGAGTACGACTCGCCAGGCGCGCTATCCCAGATTATAAGCGGGTCGAAACCGTACTCTGAAGAAGATTGCCCGTCTCAGGTTTGGCAAGTTGCGACTCGACTTTGGAAGAGTCCACATTATGATCGAGTTTTGACGGCCCGTCTGGCCGAGCTGGTGGAAGCAATGAACGTGTAGCTCATGATAACAAGAGCTTATACAAAATAAAAGAACGTGTTTATTGGGGAAATGGTTTGGCAGCGGGACTGAGATACTGTAGCGGCGGTCCAGGACGTAAACGCTCAGAATTGTCCCTTTCGATCCTTTAATGCGCGAGTAGAGTGTACTCAGTCTTCGGGCTGTGGACGAGATTAGGTACCCTAAGTACGATGTTGTTTTGTGGTATTATTCTTGCCGAGGCTGAGATATGGCGAATTTACTCGCTCGTGGACGGTGTCTGGAGTCGCCTAACCGCCACTCCGCCGACGCCGCAACGGTATTACCGGGCCGGGATTACCGTTACATATGTAACATCCCTAGCCACTTACCACGTCGACTACATGGGCCGAACATCAACATCGCCCGCCTGCATATAACCCGTACGAGCATATCGTAACAGAAAGTTCAAATCTATTCATCCAGCAATCTATTCAACTATTAACCAAGAAATACAAATCAAGCCAACCAAGAAATACATGCCAAACCAACCGCCAAAAAAAAGACACAACATGCTCGTCACGACAGCGTAGGATAAATATCTACAATACAGCGACTTGAGGCGTCTCTAAAGAGCTGGGGAAGGCTTAGCGATACAGGATAGGAGAAATTGGAACCAAGAAAATACAGGTTCTAGACATAGAAGGAATTGAGGCAGGGTCTACTTGAGAATGGACAATGACCCCAGTGGTGAAAAAAGACAAAACGAGGCAAAAGGAAGATGCAGCCGCCCAGTGACAAGAATCGACACGACCAAGCCTGGGAAAAGGAGGAAAAAAAGAAACAAAATTACGGCGCACCAGAATACCTCTACACCCATCTTAATCTTCTAACCTTCCCCTCACCACCCCACTCCTCTCTAGTCTACGCCATCTATCCCCGTCTAGCAGTCGTAACACCCGTAACATAAACAATCCCCTCCCGCTTATGAGCCCTCCACCCCTCCTTCTCCAAAAGCTTCATAACCGCCGGGGCGATGACCGGCACATTCCCCTTTGAATGCCGTCCTTGGCCCGTGATGATTTGAAGTGCCGAGCTAGGCGTGGCTCCTAATCATCAGGGACCGCCCATCAATTGGACAGGAATGGCGGAAAGAAAAGATTCTTATACGGACCTGCTCCAGCTGAGGACCACCACGCGTTTACGCCCTCTCGCACAATCTCTAGGCTCTGATTGACTGTTAGACCGTGCAAGTCAATAGCTTTATGTGGTGACCTATCACTGCCCATCAATACACCATATTCTACGGGTTTATATCAAACGCACCGTTCTTGCCGCGCTTTAACGCCCGCCTTGGCAGCCTTCATCTTCCACTCCTTCTCCCTCGTCGCATACCCATGGGCAAGTTGAGAATAATAAAGCGCTCCCTCTCGACCATGTTCGTGTTTCTGACGAGTAAAAAGCTCGGACGCTTGTCGTAGAGCCTTGACGAGTTCATGCCCTTAACCCCGGGATAGCAAAAATTGGAAGAACAACACCCACCACACGACGTTTCTCCTTCCAATATTCAGCCTCGTCCAAACACGCCGTTGCATCATCCTCGTTTACCCCCGACCGTTCCTCGCCCGGCTGGATAGTCCACCCACTCGATCCAGGAATAAACGCCGAATGGGAATACGTTGTAGATGTGACCTTGACGGGGACCGTGCCCCAAGCTGACTTGGGTGGAGCTGCAGGTGGCGACGTGGGCGGCTCCGCAACCGTAAAACGCCGGACTTGGGGAATAGGAGGAGTGTCCGGCGGAGCGGCGGGAACACGCTTGGATGATTGGAGAGGCGAAGAGGGGGCGTGGACGATCACGGGCAAACGCTCATCGATCTCGCGTAAGATCTCGACCAGGTGGTAGGCATCATTCGGCTCGGATGCGGTAGCCCGGAGACACAAGCTTGCGTCTGGAATATCATCTACATCGGCGTCGAGGAGGGAGAGCAATGCAGTAAGCGCAAAGTCGTCGACTGTATTGGTATGACCGAGGGAAGCGAGTGTAGCGCGGAGCGCTGCGGCAGGGGTAGGGTGAACCGGATTATGAAACGCCGAGGAAAAAACCGTAGCTGATACATTGGGAAGAATAGCGTTGAGCCTCGTCGCGAGTGAGTCGACGTACGTCCATGGATCGACCGAGGGAGCAGATGGCGCCGAAGAACGAGGTGGGGCGCGATGGCGGTGACGCACATCCCCGATGACGAGCGTCGTTTGTCTCTTCGACTTGAACTTCTGTCGAGTGGGAGCTGGAGAATTGGACGGCTCGGATTTCTTGGTAATTGCTGTCCATTCGACGACGGATTCTGAGCGATCGATGTCCGCCTCTTGGAGCTCCCTGATGTAATCGTCCGAGAGCAATGACTCGACGATCTGGTCTAAGTTATCGGCACCATGCTGGTCTAGGGTCGACTGGAGCTTGCTCGACGGGAGGTGGGGAAATAGATTCTGCAAAAACCCAAGTGGAGTGGAGAAGGATGCTAGGGAGGAGGACGAGGCCGAGGTGGTCGCAGGAGAGCTCAACGAGTCGAGCGGGTCGGAAACAGAGCCGGAAGACGTAAGAGACGCTTTTTCCAGAGCGAAAGAGAGCGATTGTACGTCATTGGCAGGTGAATTCAATGCGGATAGCGTTGAATGGAGATCAACGAGCATATCGGGCTGGCTAGGGTCGATCTCGGACAGCAGAGCGGCAATGAGCGAAGAGTCGACCCTTGGATATTTTTTCTATTTTTCGTCAGCTCAGAACACGGGCTCGAGATGCGGCTTACCTCCAAGGTTGTCAACGTATCATCTGCTGTGCGCTTCGACTTGGATTTGGGGGCCATGGTGGTTGTGAGGAGGATATTGTGACGAGTCACGTGGCGCTTGGGTGGAGATGGAACCACTCATCAAAACAGTAAGCTCCCGCCCTTCACTCATCAACCGCTGCAGGCTTATACTCTGCGAGCACTGTTCTTATCACAGCTCCTATAGCAAGAGTCGTATTCTCGTCTACCATATACAGCTTTGTTTAATCCGATTTTATTTTGCAGCCTTAATGGGAGCGGTACACAGAATCCAGTGTGTTGCAGGTGACAAGTTCGGGAGTTGTTGAACGAGCTGAGCTCGGACTAGCATGCTCTAATCAGCTTGTAGGGGGGCTGCTGTCATATTCTATTCTACTCGTAGACAGGTCGTAAATTGGACAATTCTACGAGGGTGACGCCACTCGTGCCTAGCACCTCAACACGGCGCAAATTACCTCTGTATGCGTGAGTTAGTATCGAACCGGGAATACACGGAACTAGTTCTTCTATGAACGGAAAAACTCGCGGCTGCACTCGGCTTCAAGTATTGCATACATGCGGATTATGGCGGTTTTCAAAAGTCGGAGCCGATCAAAAAATAAACGCCGAGAGGTCAAAAACGGTAATCCGCCAGAATGTATACGGAGGAGACATGTATCAAGTAGATAAACACACCGTTAGATTCGCCTCGCTGAGGCGAGCATTTCTATGTACATATGTCTTTGATAGCATCACTTTCAAGAACACACCAGCCCAGGGGGGTTATCCCCCTGAGCGTGCAACGGGGGGGACTACGTATCAGCACCTGCCGGAGCGAATCGACGGAAGATTCCATAGAGAGTGTGTGTACCAAGTATCGCGTTGATAGCAACCCTCCAGAGCGGGATATGCTGCAATCATGCGTCATCAGAGCAAGGGTGAGGGGAAGCACAAGGCATATCTTGCTCTGGAGCGTCGCTATCAACGCGATACTTGGTACACACACTCTCTCTGGAATCTTCTGTCGACTCACTCCGGCAGGTGCTGATACGTAGTCCCCCCGTTGCACGCTCAGGGGGATAACCCCCCTGGGCTGGTGTGTTCTTGAAAGTGATGCTATCAAAGACATATGTACATAGAAATGCTCGCCTCAGCGAGGCGAATCTAACGGTGTGTTTATCTACTTGATACATGTCTCCTCCGTATACATTCTGGCGGATTACCGTTTTTGACCTCTCGGCGTTTATTTTTTGATCGGCTCCGACTTTTGAAAACCGCCATAAATATATGAACCCAACTCAACCTCTACCTAGGTCGGACGAAACCGGAGACAGGACCTTTGCAATCCCGCTCCGGGAAAGGCAATTGTAGAGTGTATTTCTCAACGATTACTGTACTAAGTATAGCACAACCTCAGAAAGAAGCATGTCGAAGGAAGTCCGGAGTTCTCATCAAAGTATCATCCCCTTGACGTATGATATCTTCCCCCAGGGCTAGAAATCACATGAAAGCAGCAAAGTACCGTGCGAGACAATCTCGCGATACCAGTACACGCGCTGACACTTGAATAATCTCATGATTGTGTTATTCTTCTATAGCGTACGTGATTTCAATACACTTATATTGGTAGGCAAACAAAAGACTCATCGTATATGCTAAGCAGGACTTAGAAACTCATAGACATCCCCGACTGAGATGAATAAAAAAGCTATGAGTCCGAGTCGGACACGGGTACCTGCCACTCCGATAACAGTCACATGCCCAAGCGATAGGGGAGTCGGACACACCAGGGTCAAGTTGCCTATCTGTGGGTGGAGTCAGATCTCAGTTTCACGATAGTTGAGTCGGGGCTTACCGGGAATAAGGATACGTTTAAATCCTGAGCACTTTGTCTTGTACTTGGCACTAACACATCATTCTTGTCCATGGCCACGCTCGCTCAGATATCCCCTCGGCTGCCTCGCACGTTCACTCGTAGTTTGCATAAATCTTGCCTTGCGAATCATAGTCGTCCCCGACCGTGGAACCAAAGTAGCCAACGCTTCGTCTCAACCTCGAATCAACGGCCCCAGTCTTCATACAGCTTAGACCTGCGGGACGATGACTTGGTTAGGCGACCGGGTGGTTTACGCACAGAAAGTTCTCGACTGCAAGGTAGGTTCTCAATCCGACCTTCACCCTATATGCTCGAGAGAAGATAACTTACTTCATCATTTCACTCAGACACATCACTCGGCCCGAAAAGCGCAATCACAGAATTCCACTCACCTCGACAGATAACGAAAACACCGTCTGGCGAGTGGGCGAATCCAGTGTACGTTCCAGATCATCCGCTATAGAGTTGTTGGGCTGAAACACGTTCGAAGATATACCAACGACGAGCTAGAACAAGTCGATATCCTACACAGAGTACCCGACTGTGCTGGAGATAAGATCGCTTATAAGTTGGTAAAGCTCTGCCGGTACGTACCTCGTTCAATATCTCTTATAGTTTCCGCTAATTAAAACGCATGGTCTTGTTTTTAGTTGGGGATTCGACTTCTTTTCGGGTTACAAGTGCAAGCCTATTCCACCAGGGTCAAAGATGACACTAGCCCAGCTTCGAAGTGGCAGATATATCATGACTGAGTCGGAGTGGTTGACGGTAAGGGAACTCGATCCACTATGCTGAGGAGATTGCTGAACTACTTTAGCGCATCGTATTTCTTGAGACTGTGGCTGGAGTTCCAGGAATGGTCGCCGCGACTATTCGCCATCTGCGAAGCCTAAGGTTAATGGTAAGCTATACATAAATCTTCTATCAAAGAACTCAGAAATAACTTAGTATCTCATATAGCGCCGTGATGCAGGTTGGATTCATACATTGTTGGAAGAGGCAGAGAACGAGCGGATGCACCTGATGACATTTATGAGTTTGAAGGTGCGAAGAAACGAAAACACTCGCATCGTGTACTCACATAAGTGAACGTAGAAACCTTCGGTCTGGTTCCGAGGGCTAATCCTGGCCGCTCAAGGCATATTCTACAACGCATTCTTCTTGGGATACTTGATTTCTCCCAAGTCTGCGCATCGCTTTGTCGGATTTCTAGAGGAAGAAGCTGTGGTTACTTAGTACGCACCATAGTTTTCACAGACTCCACTTCTGCTAACACATCTCATGTAGTACGAAATGCATCGCCGAGATCGAGTCAGGCCGACTCCCTGAATGGAAAGTCAAGCCCGCGCCACAAATAGCAATCGATTACTGGCGCCTTCCGCAGGGCGCAACGCTACTGGATGTCATCAAAGCAGTCCGCGCCGACGAGTCCGCCCACCGATTTGTCAACCATAGTCTCGCCAATCTCAAGCACAACGACGATTTGAACCCTTTTGCGATAAGCGAGCCGGAGATGATAGTCAAGGGGACACGGCCGGGGTAAGTGTTGATCATGGTGGAGCACAGAATAGAAAAAGGGCTTACATTAATCACAGATTTACTCGTGAAGAGTCTGCGATGTTTGTAAGGCAGGCCAAGAATCAGATGAACCAGTATTGATAGTCCTCGTACGATCGACTGAATCAACTAGGAGTCATTTCTTATCTAGGATTCTGTGGTAGAGTAAACGCCAGGAACGGGCCGAATGTAGTAACGTACGGCTTCGAGATAAAACAAGTGGCATCCGAGTGCCTAAATGGAAGTGAGGCGCTACGAAAGTAGAAAGAGACGGCTGTGAAGCGGTAACTGCACCAATCACGAGAATAGCTCGGGATCTGCTTAGATAATGCCGGCATGATTCAAAAGAACGCCATGGATACAAGGTAGTGAAATGAGGGCCGAAGTTAAGCAGTTGGTTAATGACTCCCGATCCAGGAGTCGCTTGAACTGTTGCTCGGAAACTAGCGAATGGCCGAGAACAGATAACCCGAAGGCACAGACCAAGAGAAGATTCCATATATAATGAGCAGTTTTAAGTTGAGAGAGACCGAGGGTTATCCTTTCGTCTGGAGGGAGGGAGAGGCAAACCTGGTGGAGAAGAAAGAATTGCACTGACGAATAGGGTTGGTCGTGTTTGGTTACATGTGGCACTGGGCGATCGACGCGTGGCGGTGCTAACTTAAAAACTCAAGATCGGCAACCACATGCGCGCGCCGACAACTGAACCTGGATGAGTTCTCTGCTAAGGTACGACATTCTATCTTGTTTATGAGTGTGGGATGAATCGGAAACCTAGGATAAGGCTCAGCAGGGGTATGTCCATTCGTTAAATGTTGGTATGGTTGTTTCGGATTTATACCTATACACTACCTAATTTACTACCTTCCGTCCAACTTGTAGGCTCAGCGTGCCGATAATAATCACGATTAAACTCAGCCTCAACGTGGGTAGCGAGTCGTAACCTCTCCAGAACGTTCGTGTCGTCGTGTATGACCCAAGGTTGGTCCCACAGATATCCCGAGTCACGCCATACAATCAAACGCCAGAACCATGTAGAAGCGCAACAAGCGGTCAAGGCGCGGCAAACTTCTACGAAGACTTCTGGACATTCCGCCCCCGCTCGCTCCAACTATGTACAACCTCTTTCGTATCCTCGATTTGAACCCGCTCATGCTCAAGCCGATATACCTCTTATGTCGTCCTCTTTCTCTATCGCTCCAACTCTTGACAAGGTCGAGCCTCAAACCATTTCGGAAGATGTCAATACTTGCACACCGCCACTGGCTCACTCTCCGTCGTATGACTACCTCTCCGACGAACAAAAGCAGATCTTACTCAAAGTTCGAGAAGGCGAAAGTATATTCTTCACAGGATCTGCAGGTAAGGCGATGGATCCTTATCTGCCGCGCATCTTTAACGACACCAGCCTTCGTCTAGGCACCGGTAAATCGGTTCTTTTGAGAGCTATCATTGATGATCTGGGCGGCCCTTCTGAAAAAGTCGCAGTCACTGGTAGCACTGGAATTGCGGCAATTAACATAGGTGGAAAAACCCTACACTCGTGGGCGGGTATGCTAACCTGTTGATTCGTGAAGCGGTACACTTATATCTTGATCTAGGACTTGGCTTGGGAAATAAGCCCGTTAAAAGCCTGATTGGCCGGGCGAGATCACTCCCGAGCCTGCGAAAAAGATGGATGGACGTCAAGGTGTTGATTATCGACGAAGGTTCGTTTACTGAGTTCTACGGCCGCAGATGTATAACAGAAAATCCAGTATCTATGATTTCAAGTCGATGGTTTGATACTCTGGAAGAGGTCGCACGAGGAGTGCGTAATATAAATAAGCCGTTTGGCAAGATTCAAGTAAGTTACTCCATGCTCGTGAGATCTCCTCTATATCTCCGTTAGCTGGTAGTTTGCGGTGATTACTTCCAACTCCCGCCGGTACCGGAGCGAGAGGGCGCTCCTCCACTCTTTGCGTTCGACTCATGGACATGGGATCGCTGTATACGGACCAAGGCGAAACTTACCCAGGTGTTTCGTCAGAAAGATCCGAGTAAGTGAATTTTCTGATTAAATACTCTCCAGAACTCACTCGTTCTAGTGCTGGTAAATATGCTGAACGATATGCGAATTGGGCAAGTTTCCAATGAGTCGGCTAAACTGATTGCTGGACTCGCGCGTAGAGTTGAATACGACGATGGGATCGAACCTACGGAGATTGTGCCACGACGCTGGATGGCCGATTCCGCCAACCAAAG
>WSTJ01001962.1:0-10040 GCA_019623705.1 Ceratobasidium sp. 428 | reverse complement strand
TTGAGACTAAATGCGCTGCGCTGGATGCAATTAAATTTATCTGAGCATGGTATATACATATTCTGGGAGCCAGAATTTTGCTCGATTTAATGAGCTCTTAACCAAAACGATGTGGTGAGATTTTGGGAATTCATACCCGCTCACCCCAGGAACGTGCGGGAAACCGCCGGAAACCGGCATTCCCGCGTGCGGGTGCGGGGGCGGGGGCGGGTATGGCTCAAAAGCGCCGGTTTCCGGCTGCGGGTGCCGGAAACCCGCAAAATTCCCGGGCGACATCCTTAGCTCACGCAATCGGAGTTTTTTTGCAAGTTTTATCACTTGGAGAATGTCTTGGCTGCCATCGGTGAGTCTATCGCTGCCGATGTAGACGCAAGCTAACCTATTTTTGGTGTATTACCTTGAGCTCAACGATTCCTGTGCTTGTGTCGGGGTTATCTCTCTACGAGCATGCTCTGTTGGCGGCTTCATCAAGGTACGTACCTGTTCCATTCACATTGGCGCCTCGATCGATTGACTGACGAGTGCTCCGAGCGTATCTCGTTCAACGATTCTGCTCAATCTCGTCGACGGAGGGATTGCTTTCCACTTTCGTTTCAATGACTGCGACAACCCCTGGTACCAAGTCCCAGGCACGACGCGGCGCTTCCCCTTGGACAATCCCTCGTGGCATCAGGCCGCTCGAGGTACCCTAACGCCCCCCTCTCCCCAACCTTTCCCGCTTCTCAACTCGAAAACTCGGCTGGGCCGTTGTTGTTTGGTCTCTACCCTCCAGTGCCCCTCGCCTACACCTTTTCCCGGCGGTCTGTTCGAGCCCAAGCTGCACCACGCATCCTGCCCAAGCAGCAGACAACACATACGCGCCCTCCCTAGCGATCGACTCTGTTTGACCTCGGATAATTAGCCTGTTGCGCTCGACAATCTGCGATCTTTCGGCTTGTTTCTGATTGCGCTACTCCGTATCATTATCGTGCTTTTTCCATTTCCCCTCACTTCCTCGCCAGGAACTCCCCCAACTGTCTCAACCTTGGTTGGATGTTGCGTCTAAATACAGGTGTTTGCTGAGGCTACCTCACGTTGGAAAACGAGCTCGACGTATCGGTTCCATCGGTTTCTTGCTTTGGACTGAGGACCAACGGTGCGAGCACCGTTCTCTCTTCGTCGGACATTCTGTCTTAGCCCGCAAGAGGCAATCACGGATCTTTGTTGTTGGTGACCGAGCCGCCGTGCATGAATATTTTACTCAATCCTGGCCACGGTTTCCAAGTCTAATCGCCGCGATCACCTTCATATGTCTGACGCATTGGATGGATTGGGAAAAAAGCCGGTGGTCGCGGTATTTGGTACGTATGCTCCGTCCTAGCTCATACGCAGTGTAACTGAGAGCATCATAGTACGGGTGTAAGCCATGGTCGAGTTGTGAACGTGCAACGACTGCCACGTACTCATCTATGGCCCCATGGTTCGCGTTCGGCCCTCCGAGAGCATGCCTGTGCCTGTTGTAACGGTTACTGACCGCCGGGCTACTTTTTCTTCCAGCGTGCACTCAGTTTTCGATGCCCACCCCGCTTATCACCACAACACTACTCCCAAGCTCTCAGCACCCGTATATCAGGCGTACATTCCGCCTACCCGCTTCATCAGCCATGCGCGCAGTGCGAGATCGACAAAAATTGTGTCTGGGGACCGCGCCAGTTGCAGTGCGACTACCGCGTCTCCCGCATGCACAACCACACCACCGAGGAAGACAAGCTGGACGGCAGGTGTCCAACAACGGGGTGTGTGACGGCCAAGGTATACCCTCATGGATACTGACAACAAGGGCGGGCGCTGTAGGGTCTGGGATGACCGGACTCTCATCGGTTCAAATTCTTTGCCCCATTTTCCGCTTGATAGATCATGTTATGTATTGACACTGTAGAATACGTTTGTGACAATAAAAAATGATGACCTGCCAATGCGCACAGCGTGTCAACAAAAACACTGGGGTTCTGAAATCAAAACCGCTCGTGCTGACCAATGCCAGTACTCTCGTGGTACATCCGGCGCTCCGTCCCAGCACTTTGTCTTACATCCTGCACTCCGGCATTCCCGCCAACCGGCACAACCGGCGCTCCCTGCACTACCTGTGCTACCTGCATTCCTGCTTTCCCGCGGAATGCCGGAATTCCGGCGAATGCGGGAATCCGGGGGTATACCCGCATTCCGGCAGCAGGTGCGGGTGCGGGTGCGGGTATACCTGAAAAGCGCCGGATTCCGGCCCCGGGTGCCGGAATCCGGCATTTTTCTCGCACGACATCCTTATAGAGGCTTGACATTAGGTCGAGTTCTTTCGGCGTTACCAAGGTATACTTGCTCATCGCCATTTACTCCTTGGACGTCGCACACCGTTTTGTGGCTAACACCTACTTGCGTTCCACCATCCTATTCCACCCATCCACAGCCACGTACACCCCTTGCCCTATCTTTTCCCTGCGATCACTATAAATCTCTATTTGCTATTGTAGCGCTCACGGGTCCTAGACCACAGCGGCTCATAGCTTGACGAGTAGGTGCCAAGCGCATATTAGAACAAGCATCGGGTTACTAATCACTACCTTCGACTAGTGGTGGGCTTACTAGTGGCCTTAAGTAGCTTAGTAGCGGAGGTCTCTATCCTTTTCTTCTTTGGTGTGGGATACACCGTTCTCTCTTACTTTCACATTGGTCGCCGGGCACCAGGAAGCCCCCTTACCCCACCTAACACTCCTATTCGCACGCTTATTTGCGTTGCCATAAACCTCTATTGCTACTTACAGCGGTTCAATCCCTTCTATTCCCTCGAACTGGAAACTGACCTTGATTACTATTGCAACCTTAGCGAAGTACAAGAAGTCGAATTACAAGTACTCCTTGAGTGGCAACAAGAAGCCCTCCAAACCTTCCAACGCGACCAACAAACTATCTTGGAACTAGAAGATCTCCTCCACGAGTAATTATTCCACTTGCTTCTAACCCAACAACTACTTATACAAACACCTAGTGTCCCGTTCCAAGATCTTTAAGCGTAAATACGGATACGCTAAGGAACGTCGACAAACAGCGGATTGCGTCATTAGTTTGGAAGAAGCCGACGTACTTTTGGGCCAAGTAGCAGGAGAGGCACAACATATCGATTCCATTTATCCAGGACCCCCAGCCAAGTACTTGACTTTTGGCAAGAAGGGCCGCCTTTTCATTTTTAGAAATCACCACTCTATAATTCTTTCCTCCAAACTCCGCTCCCGTCGTTTGTAATATGACTTCGTTGTATGGAGACCATTTCCAAGGCGGTTGGGCTCCAGAAAGCCAACCTGACCTCGCGCGCCCCGAATCTCGCGCTACCCATGTTTCTCATCTTACGGGGTTTACTGGCATTGGTCCCGATGAAACCTTCCATGCCCCTGCCCCCGAGTCCCCTGACATTACAGGCCGGGATGTATTTAATGCTATTCAATCTATGCGCGCAAACATGAATTCCCGTTTTAATAATGTGGATAATGCCATTAGAGAATTGTACACTCGTATGGAGTACCTACAAAATCATTATGGGGCTCAACAAGCTACCATGGACGGCCTCAATCAATTGGGAGGTCACATTAACACAATACAACGTTATGCGCATGATATTCATCGAGATACCCAAGCGCTTTTGACTACAGCACCAGCGCAACCAGTAGTGCAGCAACTTACAGGGGTGAATTGCCCTGCTCCCCCACCCCCTATCCAGACAAGCACAACTCGAACATCTGGAGGAATCAAGCTGGCCAAACCGGATAAGTTCGACGGAAAGGACAAATCTAAATCCAAGGCTTTCCGAGTAGCTATCACTCAATACCTACGCGCTGTCTACCCTCATGCTACTGTAGACGAACAGATCCTTTTTATCATTTCGTATCTCGAAGGGGCCGCTCTTGACTGGCTCCAACCCTTCCAGGAAGCTGACATAGACCCGCGTTCGCCAGTCGCTTTCCTACACAATCTCCAATCGTTTTGGTCCGAGTTTGACAAACAGTTTGGAGAGATCAACCGGGCGGAGAATTACCGCCAAAAATTCCATGAGATCAAACAAAGGAAATCCGTTCAAGACTTTGTTACGGAATTCCAAACTTACTCTCAAATCCTTGGTTATGGCGACACTGTCCTTCGCGATCTATTTTACGATAAACTCTCAGATTACATCAAAGACGCGATGTTGAACCAAGGATACGACCCCTATTCCGCTATCACCACCCTTCAAAACGTTATTGACCGCGCACTTTACATTGACGCTCGTATCGACGCATATAAACCTACAAAAAACCTAACCAGTCGTCGAGCAACCAGAAAACAGCAGGACCTTCCAATAGCAACCAACAGGACAAACTGGCTAAAGGAGATAATGTCTACATGTACGGCCAAGACGGCAAGACAATCAAGGGCAAAATCATCGATATTACTAAAGGCCCAGACAATAAAAACGTCCCCACTGTTCAATGGCAAGGCAATCGCGGCACTTCTCAGATGCCATTCCCTGCGCTAAAACGAGATACTCGCGCAGGAAACACAAGCAACACTGGCACCAGCCGCGTACCCCCACCACCACCCACCAGGGACACTAGAGGGCCAGGCCCCATGGATCTTGATGCCAACGGCAAAGGAAAGGGAACACTGTATTGTAACAACTGCAAGGGAAAAGGCCATTTTGCCAAAGATTGCCCTTCTAAACCAATGTCCGGGTTCGCCGCCGAAGTTGAAGAACCCAAGTCTGATGAGGAGGAATTAAAAGACGACGCCTGAATCGTTCCAGGGGGGCGGTTTTGGGCGAAATCTTGAGGAACACGGCTGCGCAAAATGATAATGTAAATATGGAATGTATGTCTATATCAAATGAATCTCAACTCCATTTATATTTTCGCGCGTCGCCGTTACCTACACCTCCTGAAAAGAAAACAACATATATCCCTCGTCGATTCCACGGGTGGGCCATGGTAGATTCAGGCGCCACTTCAGTATTTATCAACCAAAAAATAGTAAAGGAATTTAATATTCCAACACAAAAAATTTCAAAACCAAGAAAACTACGAGTCATCGACGGTCGAGAGATTGAGGGAGGACTTGTTGACACTATTTGCTCTATTGAACTAAAAATATTCGACCACACTGAGGTCATTGATTGTTTTGTCGTTAACGTGGGAAATCATGATATTGTTCTTGGCACTTCCTGGTTGAAGCGCCATAATCCTCATATTGATTGGGAACACAATATTCTCGCGTTCTCATCCAAATATTGCACAGACAATTGCCTTGATGCGAGTCTGCGCATACAATTCAACCGCGCCCCAGAGGGCGAAATTGCAGTTACTGAAGAGCTTCCAATGGACTATGAAGATTTCAAAGTAGTATTCGCCGAAGAAGAAACAACTCCACTCCCGCCCCACCGCCCCTATGATATTGAAATTGACCTCAAGCCGGATGCACGCCCCCGCCATGGACCTATTTACAGTGTAGGAGTCAAAGAGGATAAAGAAATGCGTGAAACTATCGAACGCCAACTCGCGCATGGACTGATTAGACCTTCAAAATCCCCAATGGCCTCACCTGTCATATTCGTCAAAAAGAAAAACGGCAAACTACAAATGTGCATAGACTACCGCCGGTTGAATGATATGACTGTCAAAAATGTCTACCCCCTTCCACGAACCAATGACTTGATAGAAAAACTCCGTGGCGCAGCTATATTCACTAAGCTGGACTTAAAATGGGGTTATAATCTAGTCCGTATCAAGGAGGGTGATGAATGGAAGACAGCATTCAAAACAAAATACAGTCTATTCGAGTATCTGGTAATGCCTTTTGGTCTGACAAACGCACCGGCAACCTTCCAACACTTCATGAACGACATCCTGCGCGACATCTTGGATATATTCGTCATAGTCTACTTAGACGATATTTTAATTTTTTCAAAATCCAAGGAGTTACACAAAGGACACGTTAAGGAAGTCCTCTCACGCCTTAAGAAGCATGGTCTCTATTGCAACCTTGAAAAATGCTTCTTTAACGTTAAAGAGATTGACTACCTTGGCTTGATCGTCTCCCCAGAAGGTGTTAAGGTTGATCAGGAAAAAGTCACTAAGGCTATTGAATGGGGCACTCCGTCTTCGGTTAAAACTCTCCAAGAATTTCTGGGGTTTGTCAATTTTTACCAAAAATTTGTCCCTAACTACTCGCGCATAGCGGCCCCATTATTCCAGCTGCTGCGCAAAGAACAACCTTGGGTCTGGGAAAAGGAACAAGGGGAGGCGTTTGAGGCACTCCGCAACGCGCTGCGCTCGGCCCCCCTCCTAATCCAACCCGATCCAGAAAAACAATTTTTCGTCGAGTGCGACGCCTCTGACTTTGCTACAGGCGCCGTCCTCTCTCAAATAGGTCCTGACAACAAGCTCCATCCCATCGCGTTCATGTCCAAGTCCAATAACCCGGCAGAACGCAATTATGACATTTACAACAAGGAACTTATGGCCATTGTGAAATCATTCAAAGAATGGAGACACCTATTAGTTGGCACAGACCTCCCAATCCAAGTTCTGTCGGACCACAAAAACTTGGAATATTTCAAAACTACTAAGTCCCTTACTGGTCGACTAGCCAGATGGGCAAACTTCCTTGCCGATTTCAATTATCAAATTTTATACAAACCCGGTTCACAAAATTGCCGAGCGGACATACTATCGAGAAAGGAGGAACACCGTCCTAAAGAGGGGGGTGAAAGCCAAGCTTTGCTGCACCCAGACCTTTTCGTCGCAGCAATCTCCCCTGATTCAGACATCAATGAACGCATCCGCGACGCAATCCTGGAAGATGAACGCCTAGCCAAAATTATTAAGGCACTACAGGATAACGACAAGGTAGAACATTGGGAATGGAAAGACGGACTCCTAATCTTTAAAGGAAAGACATTCGTACCCAAAGACCAGGAGATCCGCAAAATGATTATTGAAAGCCGCCATGACTCCCCTACAGCAGGTCACCCAGGTCAATTCAGGACCTTGGAACTTGTGAATCGCAAATATACCTGGCCATCCATGAAGAAGTCAGTGAACCAATACGTCAGCCACTGCGACTCGTGCATTAGGAACAAGCACAGCAATCAGGTTCCCCCAGGTCTCTTAAACCCTATTGACCTTCCTAATCGACCTTGGGAGGAAATCACTTACGACCTGATTGTCCAACTTCCAGAGTCCAAAGGCTTTGACGCCATATTCACCGTAGTTGACCGACTCTCTAAAATGGTCCACTTCATCCCGACTACTTCCAACGCCACTGCAGTCGACATAGCTAATTTGTTTGTGAACTATGTTTGGAAATTACACGGTCTACCCAACAAAACCATCTCAGACCGAGGTCCAAACTTCGACTCCAAGTTCCTGAAAAAACTCTATGCCTGACTAAATATCCAACCTCACTTCTCCACTGCCTACAGACCTCAGACAGACGGACAGTCCGAACGCGCCAACCAAACAGTTGAAGGATACTTACGCCATTACATTTCTCACCGCCAAGACGATTGGGTAGCACTCTTACCCTTAGCGGAATTCGCATATAATAACGGCGTAAACTCCTCCACTGGCAAAAGTCCCTTTTATGCGTGTTACGGTTTCCACCCCAGGTTCGCAGTAGGGGACAACTCCATTGGTGACGTCCCAGCAGCCGACGACCGCGCGAACTGGCTCCAAAGCAATTACGATGAACTGAAAGCAGCACTCGACTTATCCAATGAAAAGATCAAAGAATTCTACGATCGAAAACATCGTGCACCGGAAGACATCAAAGTAGGAGCTAAAGTATGGTTGTCGAGCAAGGACATCACTACCAATCGCCCATCCAAAAAACTTGCAGCCAAATGGCTAGGACCGTTCAAAGTCCTCAAGAAAGTAGGAACACACGCATTCAAGTTGGAACTTCCTAAAACTATGAAAGTCCATCCGGTGTTCCATGTTTCTAAGGTAGCATTGAAAAAGGACGATCCTTTCGGCCGAGAACCTGCACCTTTACCACCCGTGGTTACTCCTGAGGGAGAAGAAGAATACGAGGTCGAAAAGGTATTAGACTCGGGTTATGATAACAAGAAGAAAGTCCTTTACCATGTCAGTTGGAAAAGCTGGGGTCCCCAAGATAATACCTGGGAACCTTACGAGAACATGAAGAACGCGTTAGCCAAACTACGCGACTTCCATAAACGTCACCCTAAGGCCGCAAGGGACCATCAGGTCTAGACGGGGGGTAGTGTCATGACCTGACACGCCTCTAAACATATATTCTTAATATTCTCTTATTTACTATACCCTTTTCCGGGACAGTTTCCTTTTTGGGATTATTTTATATCACATGACTTATGGAATGTTCTGGATCGATGAGTCACCGTATTTCAACTGTGGTTGCCAATTCCTGTATGACTCACGATCGCACCATACATTTGCGCATGTAGATTTGATAGTGGCTTCTGCATGTATATAAGTAGGGTCGAGTTCGACGAGGTCTCCTCAAGAACTCGACCTCTCGTCTAATAGAGGTTTTTACTTGTTCTTTTATTTTACTTAAGTAAAGGCTTGACAGCGACAAGGGATACTTGGACGAGCAGTACGAGAAACGGTCAGTCTATTACAAGGCATCGTCTATGTTACAACAGCAAGCCGATGTTCCCACTCCTCCTCCCTCGCCTCGAAACGTCTCGCCTATTGACCTGGAGGACAAGGATACTGAATCCCAGTCCACTGGAACGAGCTCGTACTTGGAGGACGACGGGATGTCGCCTCAGCACGACGACCCGGCTGTGGAGGCGCTAACGGCGGCAGTGGTCGGAATGGGACTGGACGAGGCAGATTAGTGGGCTGTAAAATATCAATTAATTATGTTGTATTTAACTATAGCGCTTATCTTACCAAAAAAGAGGGACCTGGTCCAGCGCGTGATGTGGAAGGTGAAGGGCCAGGAGTAACCGGCGCGGCGCGTACAGGAATGCCACTGCCACTAGGTCGAGCAATAGGTCGAACAAGAACGCACCCAACCGGATTTCTGCTAGTGGTGGCATTAAGCGAATGAGAAGGGGCAGAAGATCCAGCAGGAGTAGGTATATGCGCTGGTAGAGCAGGGGAGATAGGAAGCGGGGCACGAGCAGGAGTATCAGGAACACGCAAAATAGGGAGAGGGACGTCGGGGCTGATCGGTGAAGGAATACCACCCTCGTTTATGCGCACTGTCGGACAGATAGGAGTCTGATTGGATGGGATGTTGGTGCTTGCCGGGGCAGGCGGTTGAGCTTGTTGCGCAGCTTCGAGCTCTTCCTTGTGTTTGCGTTCGAGTTCGAGTTTAATATGTTTGTCTTCTTTCTTCTGCGCATCCTCTAGGTTCTTTGCATGTTGCACATCGAATAAGACAGCTAATAACTCCAAGCGGCAGTTTCGTTGTCCTGGCCATTTGACCTCGGGCTTGTCAAAGTCCTCAGGCGAGGAGATCCATCGAAATTTAGCGATACGCTCCGCCTCTTTGTCAGTCATAATTTGTTCTAAGCTCGTGTTGTAAATCTTGATGGTCTCTCGTAACTTTTGTTTTCTCCAGTCAAGAAGTACCTGCATAAACTTGGCGCGTTCTGCTTTAGGGCGGATATCTGTACTCGACTTTTTTGGAGCCTTGTGAGTATATTCTTCATCATCGCTAACCTCAAATGTAGCCTTGGTCCTAGCAGTTTGACGCTTCTCGAGGCGAGTATCTTTCTCGACAGCTTCCCTTCGGCGCTCATCGTGCTCCTCCTCCTCTCGGCGCTTGTGACAGTTCTCACATCCGCGCACCTCGAAGCAGGATGTATGCGAGGGATTCGAAAAGTATTGGTCGATAACTTCGACCATGCAGCCACCAGATACTCCAGTGGTGATATACTCGGCCATCCTGAGGCTCATAGTGCGGTTGCCGCCAGTAGACTGGTCCACATCAGGCGAGTTCTTCTTGGTTTCCTCGACTTGCACGTCCTCCTCGACTTTCATAGCTAA
>WSTJ01001961.1:0-10043 GCA_019623705.1 Ceratobasidium sp. 428 | reverse complement strand
AATTAGCGTTTAGAAGTGGTTAACTATTGATCGAGTAACCTTCGGGTGAACGCACGATTACTCTGGCTCTATCAGAACACGACCGTTGTTGCTATTGCAACTGGTTTCATCCCGAGGTTCGTTGCTGGAAAACTTATTCTCCAGCCAAAGTACGTAAAGGAGGACCTTGCGAATCTACCATTCGCTACATCCCAGTCAAACCTCAACAACTGCGTAACCGGGCTCAGCAGTGCTTTGTCACACCCCCCGGGTCCCCTAGTTGTAATATCTGCTCCAGACCTAACGACAGGTCTAATACTATCCAGTGCCCGTATTGCCCAAAGAGGGACACATACCGCATCGTAGAAACATTCTACCAATTCAAATCCCGTCTATAAACAGTTCGTCACTAAAACCTACGTCTCAACTGTTACCAATTCTGTTTATCTAGTGTCGCCACCGTTAAATACTCGCGCTGAACCTTTGGCCAGCGCACCTTTACCTCGATCAAGACCTCTACCCGCTCCCAGATATCCCACACCCGAAGCATCCCAACTCGAACCCGCGATCCTGCCCCATATTGGGTGGACGATTAAACCCAACAGGAATATTGGTTTATATCTAATTGATATCCCAAATACGTTCACCAGCTTATATAAGAAGAGGGCATCCAATCTAGCGAGGTTGTTGTGGTACCGAAAGTGGGAATACTTGTACACAGAAGAACCACCAGCATATCAAGAGGAAGAAGTCGAGGCTCCCTCGTATTTTAATACACTAAAAAGAAAACGAGAAGACGATGGCGGCCCCTCCTCCACCCAATTTCGGAGATATGACAATGGGGGAACAAATCACGTGGCTATGTAACGCTATGACCAACGTAGTATTGGCAGTAGATGATATTAGAGGCAATCTGGCTGTAGCTCGTACCGAAATACAAGATTTAGAGACCCAAATGACAAATGATCGGACTCACTTTGATGAACAACTCGGCTTAGCGGGAGTTGACGTAACAAACACATTTAATCGTGTGGTGGGCATCGAAGCCCTCGTAAACACGGTGATCACCAACCAAAACCTTCCTCCCCCACAAGGAGGAGGACAACAAGGCGGACAGCAAGGAGGAGGACAACAAGGCGGACAGCAACAACCACCTCCGCCACCTCCAGCTGGTCCTGTGGGACAAGTCAAAATGGCTATGCCTGACAAATTTGACGGCTCTAAACGAGAAGAGCTTTGTAAATTCATGACATCCTGTCGTCTCTTCATGGACACCAACATGCCAAACCATGGAGAAGACGCTAAAATTGCGTTTATCATTTCATACCTTGCTGGGTCGGCCCGCCAATGGGTCCAATCTTATCTTGAAGTTGATATGCTTGGTAACCAAGTAGTGCTTTGGTTACATGATACTACTCTTTTCTGGCGTGAAATGAACGCCCGTTATGGTCAACTCAATGAAGGAGACAACCACAGGCAAGAACTTAAGAAATTACGCCAGAAGGGTACCGTCCAAGACTACCTTACCGAATTCCAACGCCTATCGGCTTATTTGGGGTACAACGACATTACACTGCGAGATATGTTCTATGACCACCTATCCATGGAAGTCAAACATAGTATGCTAGCACAAAGCTTTGACCCGGCCGGCACCACTACTTTCAATGAAGTCGCTGAGCGAGCTCTACTCATCGACAAACACATCCAACAGTTCGCAAAAGTCGAAAAACCTAAAACTACTTCTCCTTCGGCCTCTACCACTACTGCCCGGACAACCACAACCACCACCACCCAAGCTACAACCACCAAAGCCCTTTTGGCAAAAGGAGATCGCGTCTTTACCATAGGGACGGACGGTCGCGCCACTCGCGGCAAGGTCACTAAAATTGCAAAAAATGCGAAAGGATTTAATGCACCTTGGGTGAAATGGGACGGTCAGGATGGAGAAGTGAAGATGACTTTCGACTCTCTAAAGAAAGATACTCGGCCAGCACCTAGTGCGCCAAGTGACCCCAAAGGTCCTGGACCCATGGATGTCGATAGCGCAGGAAAGGGGAAGTCTGTGATGATTTGCAACCGCTGTCAAGGCAAAGGTCATATGGCCAAAGATTGTCCAAGTAGACCTATGTCGGGATATGAGGCATCAGTAGAAAAGGTGGAGTCGGAAAGTGAGGAGTCGGAAAAAGAGGACGCCTGAACAGCGCCAGGAGGACTGTTTTAGGCGAAATCTTGAACAAGGTGAATGCGCGTAACAACAATAAAATAGACTAATTGGAATGTATGAGTTTGGAAAATAAATCACAACTCTTACTCTACTTCCGAGCGCATCCACTAGAAACCACTCCTGATCAGAAAACAACTTACACCATGAAAAGCTTCCAAGGTTGGGCAATGCTAGACTCCGGTGCCACCTCCACTTTTATTAATCGTCGACTAGTAGACGAATTCAAGATACCAACAAAAAAATTGAAAAATCCTAGAAAACTCCGTGTCATCGATGGACGCGACATCGCTTCAGGACAAGTCACTGAGTACTGCGCCCTCAATCTCGAAATATTCGGACACAACGAAATCCTAAGTGCGTATGTAGTGGATATTGGAAAACATGACTTAGTGCTGGGTATGTCCTGGCTAAGTGTCCATAACCCTACAATCAACTTTAAGGACAAAAGTGTGTCCTTCAACTCTGAATTCTGCGCAAAAAACTGTCTACATACGGCGCACACTATCTTCTCTGGCCGCACTCCTGAAATAGAATTAGCAGCTACTGACGAGTTACCATCGAATTACCAGGAGTTTTCCAAAGTCTTTGCTGAGGAAGAAACAAGCCCCTTACCTCCTCATCGTCCTTATGATATACAAATTGATCTCAAACCAGACGCACGGCCTAGGCATGGTCCTATCTATAGCGTCGGAGTCAAGGAAGATGAAGAAATGAGGTCAACGATCCAACGCCAACTGGAACATGGACTAATTCGACCTTCCAAATCACCGATGGCGTCTCCCGTTATATTTGTAAAAAAGAAAAATGGCAAACTTAGGATGTGCATCGACTATAGGCGACTCAACGACATGACTGTAAAGAATGTATACCCACTTCCGCGTACCAATGACCTCATCGAGAAACTTCGAGGTGCGAAGATATTTACAAAACTCGACCTCAAATGGGGATACAATCTAGTACGCATCCGCGAAGGTGACGAATGGAAAACCGCATTCAAAACAAAATACGGTCTGTTCGAATACCTGGTTATGCCTTTTGGCCTTACGAACGCCCCAGCTACTTTCCAACACTTTATGAATGACATCCTCCGCGATATTTTGGATGTCTTTGTAATTGTGTACCTTGATGATATCTTGATCTTCTCAAAAAACCCCGAGGACCACCCAAGCCATGTTAAAGAGGTCTTATCCCGCCTAAAGAAACACAACCTTTACTGCAACTTAGAAAAATGCTTCTTTGACGTAACAGAGATTGACTACCTGGGCCTAATTGTCTCGCCTGAAGGGGTACGAGTAGACCAGGAAAAAGTTACCAGGGCAGTGGATTGGAAAACCCCCCACAACGTAAAATCCTTGCAGGAATTCCTGGGCTTTGTCAACTTTTACAGAAAATTTATACCAAATTATTCTGGCAAAGCTCGTGCACTATTTAACCTGCTGCGTAAAGATACGGCTTGGAACTGGGATAAGGAAACGCAAGATGCCTATGAAGCTCTAAAACAGTCTCTCAAGTCGGCACCGTTATTAATCCAACCTGATCCGGATAAACAATTCTATCTAGAAACGGACGCATTGGATTATGCGGTAGGAGGGGTACTTTCCCAGATTGCGGATGATGGAAAAATGCACCCTATTGCATTCTTGTCTAAATCATCGTCTCCTGCAGAAAGAAACTATGACATCTACAATAAGGAACTTCTAGCAGTCATAAAATGTTTCAAAGAATGGCGCCACTTGCTTGAGGGTACCGAGTTGCCTATCCAAGTTCTATCAGATCACAAAAACTTGGGGTACTTCCAAACAACTAAGGAACTCAGAGGACGCTTAGCACGTTGGGCAAACTTTTTAGCGGACTTTAATTTCCAAATCCTGTATAGACCGGGCGCTCAGAACAAGAGAGCCGATATCCTATCTCGCAAGGAGGAACACCGTCCTGAAGGGGGGGGTGAAAACTCCGTTTAGCTGCCTTCAGAACTATTCATTGCAGCAATAACGCCAGACCACGACTTAGATCAACTGGTTAGAGATGGTATTCTTGAGGACCCACGCCTATCCAAAGTCATTGCAGCCCTCCGAGATAACGAAAAGGTCAAGGATTGGGAATGGGACGACGGGTTCTTACGGTTCAAGGGCAAGATATACGTACCCAACGATAAGGAACTAAGGAAACAAATCTTAGAAAGCCGTCATGACAACATAGCAGCAGGCCACCCGGGACAGTTTAGAACTTATGAACTAGTCTCCAGGAAATACATTTGGTCTTCTATGAAGAAATCGGTAAATGACTATGTGGCACACTGTGAATCTTGTATCAGAAACAAACACAGTAACCAAGTACCTCCAGGCCTCCTCAACCCTATTGAGTTACCCCTTAGGCCTTGGGAGGAAATTACATACGACCTGGTTACACAGTTGCCCGAATCTGAAGGGTTCGACGCTATCCTCACAGTAGTTGATCGACTGTCCAAAATGGTCCACTTTATCCCAACTACTTCTAATGCCACCGCTATTGATGTCGCCAACTTGTTTGTCACTTATGTATGGAAACTACACGGCCTACCAAAGAAAACCATTTCGGATAGAGGACCCAACTTTAACTCCAAGTTCCTTCGCCAATTATACAAACGTCTTGACATCAAACCTTCATTCTCTACAGCCTACCGTCCCCAAACAGATGGACAATCTGAAAGGGCTAACCAAGTAGTAGAAGGTTTCTTGAGACATTACGTATCTCACAGGCAGGACAATTGGGTAGCTCTACTACCGATGGCCGAATTTTCCTATAACAACGGTGTACAATCTTCCACTGGCAAAACTCCCTTCTTTGCGTGTTACGGTTTCCACCCCCAATTTACTATAGGGGATACCGATACCAAAGATGTCCCAGCGGCAGACGAACGAGCGGATTGGCTCAAAGACAGCTTCGACGAACTACGTGCGGCTCTGGAAACTTCAAACCAGAAGATCAAAGAATTTTACGATCGCAAACACAGAGCCCCAACAAAAATCAATGTTGGAGATAAAGTCTTTATTGATAGCCGGGATATTCAAACTGACCGCCCGTCTCGAACACTTGCCGCCAAACGTTTAGGGCCTTTCCAAGTGCTAGAGAAAATCGGGACACATGCTTTCAAACTCAAGCTACCGCATACTATGAAAGTACATCCCGTATTCCATGTCTCTAAAGTTCTCTTGAAACAAGACGACCCTTACCAAAGAGATCCCATTCCCCTTCCACCGGTCATCACTCCTGAAGGGGAAGAGGAGTTTGAAGTGGAACAAGTCCTTAACTCTAAAAAGATCAGGGGCATCGTTAAATATCTCATCAAATGGAAAGGGTACGGCCCTGCAGATAACACTTGGGAACCATACGAACATCTGGTCAATGCTAGGGACGCTCTGTTGAAATTCCATCAGAAGAACAAACGTGCTCAAAGGGACTCTCGGGTCTAGACGGGGGGTAGTGTCACGACTTGACACGCTTCCAAATATTATTTCAGATTTTATTATATTTTCAAGATACACTTTCCTTTTATGGAATATTTGTCATAAGTTAGTCATCCTTTGTAATCTTTGTCATCAGGGTCCCTTAGTCATCTATCACGTAATCATGGAACGTTCCAGAAGTCTGACTAATGCTTCTCATTTCACATTCGATATCAAATTAGTTATGACTCGTTCTTTGTACACGTAGATACAAGGCTGTGCTCTGAGATGTATATAACCAAGGGCAAGTTCGAGGTTACAGACCAAGAACTTGACCTCCTCGTCAATTCTACCTTGCTCATCACCTATCCCCTAAGTCACTGTCCATCAGGGACATACTTCTTACTCGTAACTTAGTCTTTATCACCATCTCCTCGAGTGAGGCTTGACAAAAGCGGTAGGAGCCTTTTGTATTAGCATCAATGTCGAGCGACGAGCGGATATGTACCCACAGTGAATATACCCGCCAGGCGCTGTTAAGGTTGCTGCGGCGCTCATAGCAAAACCAAGGGCAAGGGTGGAAGGAGGGCGGTGCCCAACAGCCAGGAAATGGCGGGCACCAGTAGCTGTGACGAGTGAAGGATGGTGGTGTCTAAGAGGGACGCGCTTTAGACGTTGCGTGGAGAGAGGAGTTATAAGTACGACTCGTGGCGAGCGGGGAATGTGATTGGGCCGGTGGATGGGTGGCCCGGAGTGGCACGTGATATGCCACTCCACGTCTCCACGAGGCGTTTTTCCTCTCAAACTCGACTACAGACCATCCCCCCATGTCACAGCTCCGCTGGGCACGACAATATCGAGCTCGATTCATGCCCGCCGCCGCGTGGCGCTGATTGCTCACCGCCCACCGCCGTCACTTCGCCATCAATCCCGGCGACAAGGGCGATGGCTCATTCATGCGTTGAGTCGCCCACTATCCGCCACCCGTAACCGTTGCTGATTTACGACCACCTTCGCGCCCATTTTCCTCGCCCACCCTTCCGTTCTACGACCAGATGCCACAACCTGTTTCCGTTCACCAAACGGTCTCGCGCACTGTCCTTGCAACCCACGCTTCACCAGTACCTCTCGTCCCCCAGTTGCGCCTCTCGGCGTATACTGCCGTGTCCACACTACTTATAGCGTGCCAACTACAGTGAGCACTTCGTGAATCTGAGTCTACGCGCAATTAATGCTTATGTATCAGGCTTTGGCTGTTCTTGCTGCATATCCAGTCTGCCTCCCCTCGGCTTAGTGTGACGTTGTTAAGCCGCCACCCAACCTCGACTGGCGCGCTCTACCTCGTGCGTTTGACCGTGCGACACCTTGATACTCTACCGCCACTGTCAACACTGAAGGGAGCGGCGGACTAATGTAGTGAGTTCCGAACCACCTGCCACTACGAAGGGAACTGACGCGTTCCCGCCCTCGTGCCCATTTTTCCTCAACGTGTCTGCCCATCCCGGGTCGTAATCCCGCCGCGGTTTGCCTCCGCCTGTCTTGATCGCCCGCAGTCTTGCCACAAGCATCAGATGGAGTTACTGGCTTCAATGTGCGGTCGCATGAGCGGCAGTCAACCCACCACCTTTGGCCCCATCCCATTGCGTTCGCCACGCCTCTTGACGCATGCTGCCCCGCCTTACCACAACTGATGGTGCCTCGCGTTTGGTATCAATACTAGATAGTTTTGGTGAGTGTTCGCGTTTATCAACTTATTCATACTTATTTGTTTTGCCTTTGCTGCCTGCCTTTTCTTTATGTGTGGTCTCCGTTTTTCTTCGTGAATTTTGCCCAGCGTTCTGTCGATCTTTTGTATGATTTGTCGTGATCTCGCCTTGTTTGTATATGATTTGTTTTATACCGATGATTGTGTCCGAGCGCGGCCTTACAACCCCCTGTTTATTGTATATACCTAATCTACTAAATTCACTCATTTCACTCAATTTACCAGATTTATGCGATTTATTGGATTTATCACCACCAGTTATAAGTCCATGTAGATTCAGATAAGTGGAGCTGATCCCACAAATTCAGATTTGGTTTCTAATTTTAAACTGCAACTTTTCCTGACGCAGTTGCGAGAGGATAGCTTCTTGGCTAGGGATGGGCAGTCGTCGTAGAGTGGAGGAATGGCGTCTGGTGATCTGCCATGCATCACGTGACTCGGCGATCACTTCTGTGGCATTTGCTCGAAGATTCGATCAAACCCGTCTTGGCTTCGATGAGGCTCTCGCCCAAACAACGACCCCGAACTTCAACTGGTCTGAGCACTCGTTAGTACCGAATCGGCCCATCTGCCTTTTGTTAATATCATAATTTATACTCATACAATGATGCTGGAAAGCTATGGTAGTAGCTCAACTCGATCATTTGAGAAAAAAATTTTTGTCGGTGTATCCGGGTGCTTTCAGGTGTTGTCGATAGGATCTGTTGAGGAGGCTAATTCAATGGATGACATAGCCAAACGGATGTCCACGATACAGTATCATGTGTATAACCCCCAAAGCCGGAGCATTCTATGGACGCTCCGGAGCTGAAGGGGCAATTTGCGGGGTCGGAAACGTGTCAATAACTAGACTTCTGTGCATCTTTTCTCACGACTTGGCGTTACCTTCTCACCATAGTCCCGAAATGTTGTCCTAAAAGCCCTCTGTTTACACCCTAGAGTTCGCCATTCAGTGCCTATATCCACCTATTCAACATGGATAATGAGCGACAGGTATTGCCTCCTACGGAATCTCAGCTTCAGAGGTTCTGAGGTGGGTGTGAGATAAATCACCTAGGCGAAATGGATAAAATAGCTTCAGTGCAATGCTTAATATAAGATTTGTCCCAATGTCCCTAGTTGCCAGTGCAACAAGTCCCGGCTGGGACATTCAATTACGTAATGCATAAAGTATGACAAATGTGTCCTATTGGCCCCGCCACTCGGCTTTCAACCTTGATCCTGTCCCGTACGCCCGCGCTCTCACCAGCTCGCTCTGCCATAATCTACTATTGGATTCGATATGTGTACCTTGCCACTACTTTCAGCAGGCTTGTTGGCGATCCTGGCTGTATGCCCCGTTGTCTGAAACTCGATCTGGCGTGGGCATGTCAACATAAGCCACTAGTACCCTGGCTCGAGTGCTCACCGTCAGTCGGTTGCTTGCGCGGAGGCGCAGGTAGCGGTGGCATCGACTTCGACAGCGAGCGCCTACGAAAGTTGGGCAAGAAGCGGGCGACGACGGACGTAAGCCGAGAGACGAGAGCAAGTCAGGCGTGTCGGACAGGAGTCGGCAGGGGTCGAGGGCGAGTGGAGGGTGAAAAAACGTGAGTAGAGTTGGTTGCTATGCGACCCTGAGTTGCACGTGAGTGTGCAACTCAGGGCTTGTTTTGCATCCACCCTTTCCGCTCACCGCCCACCACCAGAGACACTCGCGTCCCTCAACCGCCAGTGCCCGTTACGCGTTTGGGGCGTTCATCAATGTGACCGCAGTGTTTTCGCGGTAAGTTCTTGTCTTCACTTACCGCCTCGAGCCACTGTTGACACGTGCGTACTTGACCTCTGCCGCACATTGGCACACGCAATCCCCCGCCGTATTCGCATGCGCTACGTGGGCCTGTCGCGCTTCTATTGTGTACTTGTCAGACGCGTTTTCCGCCACTCTCCTGCTCCAGTCTCACCCAAAACGAGCATTCACGGTGAAGCTTCAGTTTCCGATTAGCCGTATCCAGCGCTGATGTCACGCTGTACCACCTCGCGCGCCCGGTCTTATACTCCTGTTGTTGCTTGCCTTAGGCTACCGGCGTGGTGCACGAACCACGAGTACATTGTTTTTCGCTTGCAGTTTGTATTAACGTGTTCGTGCCCCCACTCGCGCCACGTCTTATCAAGTCGCCGCTCCTCGACTGGCACGCGTCATCGCCGTCACCAGCCCGTCATCCACACCTCGATTCGAAAACTTTGGCAAGCAGTGAGTTTCCGCTTCGCCGTGCCCGTTGCTAGTGTTAACGCACCTTCGCCCACGCCCAAGGCTGCCTGGCGTTCAACGGGCGGTCTATTATAGTATAGGGGTGTGGCACTTGGCCTATATTGCCCCGAGATCTCACTGACACCACGGCCCTTTGTCTGGTACCACGTTGGCCACACTAACTTGCACAGCACAGCTCACTAAGCCCACGTTACCTGGCCACCAACACGAGTGGTTGATCACTGTTCTGACCTCGTCATTTCGTGTCATGACCTGACACGCCTCTAAACATATATTCCTAATATTCTCTTATTTACTATACCCTTTTCTGGGACAGTTTCCTTTTTAGGTTTATTTTATATCACATGACTTATGGAATGTTCTGGATCGATGAGTCATCGTATTTCAACTGTGGTTGCCAAT
>WSTJ01001960.1:0-10048 GCA_019623705.1 Ceratobasidium sp. 428 | reverse complement strand
GCGACCTCGGCGCGTCTCCGGTCGACCCATGTGCAGCGAATAGCGGCGCTGTTACGAACACTTGTCCAGCAGACTACTGGTGTAGGACCTGAAGATGATCCCGATGAATTTCAAGAGTACGTTGCGGGAGCGTTAGATACGGTATTGAATGGCAGTGGGCCCGCGAATGATATGGCTACTGTTGCAAAGAGGATCGCGGGGTGAGTTTTGACTAATTATATGGAAATCTGGGAGCAACTGAGAGACGTATGTAGACATCGAGAGAAAGCTCGTATAAATCTTGACCATGAGCTGGCGCATGCGATTACTCTAAGCTACAGGCAAATCAACTCGTTAGTCACCTCCGAAGACAAGGATCCAGACGACCCGATCAAGGTCTAATGTTCCCCGTTTTGGCGTTTGTACTTTGTCGATTAACGCTACTATCTGGCTGTAGCGTTCAAACTTGCCGGACATGTTACACTTTCTCGTATGGTTTACTTAATTTAGCTGCGCTTCAACTAACCTAAACTTGGTTGCTAGCTCGAGCTATCGCAACGACCCACCAACGAGACCCAGATTTATGCTCAAAACGTCCTTGATGCTGTCAAGGCTCCTCCACCGGTTCCAGAAGACTTTTGGAAAAAGGTGCTGGAGGAGGAACCATTCGAAGGAGAGCATTGGCAAGATCAGTGGGCCGACGAAGACGAGGACGCCAAGAGTCTATCTTCCCACCCCTCCCTCGAACTTGACTCGAGGAGATCTACTTCGAGTACCGAATCCACGAGCGATGATATAGAAAAGAGCGAAGAAGATGACGCAGACGACGAAGGCGAACCACTGGATCCACTTTCCTACTTGGATCTGAACAAGCAACATGTCTTGAATGATGCACACACGCTATACGAGACGCTGTGCAAGGACCAGTACTGGCGCCCAGGGTATGTGAATGATGCGGCTCAGCAGGCTGGGAGGGATTTTAATATAAACGAACCTGCGACTCTAGGTGAATAGTGTGTTCCATTGATTGCACCTGGAGTTTGAACTGACCGAGTTGTTCAGCTCCTTCCTTTGAACGGGTAATCGCTCAAAGTGCGAGTTCGTCGGCGGTCGTGTTGCGGGAGGTAAGCGGTTACATCCCTACTATTTATCCTATAATATAACACCCCGCAGGTATACATCGACGAAAGTGATGTTGTGCGGGACGTATTAATCACCCTCCAGGGCCGCGCTTCAGTCATATTCAAACTTCACTACGATGGTCCAGTATTTCGGCGAATGGAGGTTAGTCGCGTTGTCAAACTTGGTATTCATGGTCAATTCTGAAATCTGAACATCTATGGTGATAGACGGTTTCCAGTCTTCCGCGCGTCTCACATTTCACTAATGCCTCATACCGGTCTCTCTTATCTGTATTTGCGACTATTGCGACCACACTTCAGCACCTTCGTGTTTTTGTAGCTTCAGTCTTCCACACCTCGATACACTACAACTCGAATTTACCACCCTTGTCAGATTCCTCATCTCGCCGATACCCATGCCGGACACTCGATGCATTTGCCGAAGCTGTTAGCGTACGTCTTTGCGCCCTTGACGAGTACTGTGCAGATCTCGAAACCCAAATGTGCAACGCTCGGCTTGGTGCCATCGATAACAAGGCGTCCGAGCCAGTAATCGTGTCTCTACTCAACCTCCAACGCCGCCTTGACAAGTTCATGTCTCGGACCTACGATATCCTATATGACCTTATACGCAGCCTGCCAGACGAACTTCCAATGCAGTCCTATGCCCACCCTCGAAGTTATTACCCTACGAATTCTACGTCGACGGTAACAATTCTTTCGCCCCTGCCTCTAGAGAAAATATACAGCATCCATCCTGGGTTACTGAGCAAACGTTTATTGGATCGACTATTCCTGGCTGTGCGTGCATGCAACCGAGATGGGAGCACTGCTATTACTCAGCCTCACTCCTCGTCTTCAAACAATCTCGCCGCAAGTACAGGAAGTACACACCTCATGTCTGTTTTTGTTGCTACCGCCGAGCCTCTTTGGGCTTCAGTTGGAGCATGGGTTAAATGGGGGATCGATGTAGCCAGAGACGCGTTGGATCTAGGGACTGAAGATGCGATGGGCGGAAACGACCTGACCAGCGATCGGGAGTTCTTCGTACGGAGGCGAGAGAATGTAGATGTTGCGTCACCGGATTTCTGGACGGGTGGATACGTATTGAGGACAAGCGTCTCAGATGAGGAGGATGAGGAAGAAGACCGAGGTTGGTTGGAGGTCGCGTTGGTGTCGTCACATGCTGGTGGGGTTGGGAGCAGAAGTAGGGGCTTACTAGACCCTCGATCGGGGACCTTGTATGGTGTGGAGGAGCGTCCCAAGGCGCTCGTACCTGATTGCTTGATGCCCATTGTTGGCCAGGTATTGGCTGCAGGGAAGGCCGTGGGCCTTGTACGTGCGATTGGCGTATGGGGAGAAACTGCAGATGAATACGACAGTATTGGTTCGGACGACGGGCAGAATAATGAGGACGAGAGCTGGCCTTCATTTGCGGATACGCTGAAGGAGGCTGAAGCAGCTGGAATACTCGATATAACCCTTGAGAGTGGACCACTAGAAGACTTCAGCCGTTATAACTTGGATGATACTATAGTTCCAGACTCGTCCCTTCTGGCCAATCAATCCTTAGATGATACCATCGCCCCTGGACAGGACGAATATTCAATTTCGCCTAACCTGGCCTCAGAAGTGCTCCTAAACGACCTACCCCACATTCTGGCCGACAAAGTTTCCCCTCGATGCCAAATCGCAGCGTTCCGATTGAATCGTGTGCTCGTCGAGGATTGTGATTTATGGAGCCACTTGGGCGTAATGGAAGACCTCTGTTTTATGCGCCGAGGTGATGTTATGACCCATTTCTGTGATGTATTATTCGCAAAGGTAAGTATGATATTTGTTTGTACTTTTTCCAGGTCTAATGCTGCATATAGATAGAAATGCAAAAGCCGTGGAGCGACTACCATCTCCTCAACTCCGCTTTTCGTGACGTGCTTTCTGTGACCTCTACCGCTTGGATTGACCTCAGTAGAGTGCGACTTGTGTATAGGGGGACTAAAGCAAGATCGAGTGCCCGTTCTATGCGTGCAATACACGGTCTGGCCATCGAATATGAGGTAAGTGAGAAAGATTTCTAAGAGCATTGGTTCCACTAAACGCGCGCCCAGTTCCCATTCCCTCTGTCGTACATGTTTGGCACAACGGCGCTTGACGTCTACTCTCAGGTCTTAGTTTTAGTTTTGCAATTGAGACGGGCCAAAATGGTGCTTGACCGAATCTTGGTCCGAGATGTGGGGACATATCGTGAAGAGTTGAAGATGATCTACGTGCTGAGAGGACAACTTATGTGGTTCATAAAGTGAGTAACAGCCCTTCGTAGCTTAAAACGGGTCAGTGACAGTGTTGTTTTAGCACATACACGAATTTTGTGCTCACAAACGTCAGTATCTTCTAGAGTTTTATTAATGACGGTTATTGACAATAAGGTCCGTAGGTCATACATACCCAAGTAATGCGCTTCCATAAAGAACTCGCAGAAGTTAAATCGTTGGATGAAATGATTTTGAGGCATCGAACTCAGTATGCTCGTCCTGCTATTAGACAACAGACGCGAATAAATTAACTTTATTTGCAGCCTCGAAACGATCCAGGAGCAGTGCTGTCTAAGTACTAAAGAAGCTATGGTTCACAAGACCGCTCTTTCTATTCTTGACATGTGCATCCAGTTTGGGGACCTGTTCGCATCGGTTGTAGCCGATACGACTCTGGATCTCTCTCGACCACCCCTCGCGAGAGGGACACGCCGCCGGCGGGATCTTGCCACTCGAAGCAATCTGGTTACGTTTATCCCGCCTCCCGAAGCCGATGTTATGTCTACAACATCAGACGAACTAATCTCGGAACTGGGTGCAGAAGGCAACGAGGATGGAGAGGAGACGGAACTAGGTGTTACTACTTTGGAACCGACCTTTCTCGGAGCTAATGATGACTGGGCTGAACGGGTAGAGCGCATGTCTAAAGGGTTGGATGGACTGGTTCGCTCGTTAAGAAGGGCTGCGGAAACAATGGCAGGCAGCGTCGGAAGGTCATCTGGCGCGTTTGGCATGCTGGAGTTTGCACTAGAGGACTGGGATTTATAGTTAGGCACCTGGATGGTGCGTTAGCATTCGGTAAGCCCGCACCAACTCATGGCTTGAACTACTATCTCATCGTACTGCCAATTAATTAAAGATGTATGATCCAAAAAAATATTATACATTCTCCAGTAAAATATTGCCCATAAATATGATGAAATTCGAAACATGATCAAACAAGCCTGTTAGGGTTACCAGTGAGACCACAACGGCCATGCATCTCGTCGTAGTTGCTAGTGGCAAAGAACGTGAGTGATTAGCACACCGATTCGCTTATCAAAAAGCCAACTCACATTCTTCCACGCCTCCTCTTTCTTCTGTTGTAGTTTAACCAGTTCGATCCGCACACGCCGAATAGCACTCGCTCGTGCTGCCTTGGTCCCTTCATTACCATGGGACGGCAATCCTTTCAGTACATCCAGAAGATATTCTAGACTAGACCGATGCTCGTTCAGAGGCCGGTTTCTACGCGTTTCCGAGAGCCGAGGAACCCGCCCATCACTCGAGGGCTCAGAGAAATCCAGGCGGGCAGGAAACTTAAAATCCTTGACTTGCTCGTCCAACTCTTCTAATACCCAATCTATGGTATCATGTGCTGATGTAGTATCGGCTCGAATCATCGGCAAGGGTGGCGATGGCGGCCGGGGTAGAACGTGTGTATATGCGACGTATGGATACTGGTGCGTGGGGAGATAATATTCCGTGTTATACATCGCTTGAGGCTGATATGTTATATAATCCCATGCAGGTGCAGGAGGTTGGGTTGGTATCGGCCCGAGGTATGGCATGTAATGATATTCCATAGTTATTGCAGTTGTGTATCGTGTGGCTTTAGTATGAGCGAGTTCGTTTGAGGTAACAGGGGGAATGATGTCTCATGGCTACCAGTGCTTCCCTATTTATGCACAAACTGTGCTCATCCATTTGACCTTAGGTGGCCATTTGTATCTAGGCTGGCGAATCTTTCTGGCGACGGCTGCGATGTATGCACTTCAGCTGAGGTGGGCTTATTCGGTCGCATGTGGTACCTTGAACCCATAGTTGCTGGGCCCCGCTTGGAACCTAGGTGCAGACAGCAGAGGCTCTATTTGGCCAGCTCCGAATCTTTCATAGGCGCAAAACCCGAACATCTAACAAACGCCAAGATAGACTACCGATATCATGGCCTTTCTGTTCACAGAGACACTTTGCTTGGAGTATAAACTAGAGTTTTTTCATAGAAGGTTGTATCCCTACCCCTGAGGAGATCGCCGCTAATGGAAGTTCCTCCGTTGTTCGAAAAGTTCCTTTTTAGGATCTGGTAAAGCTGTGCCGTGCTGTCCACACATTTGCCACCTAAAGGAGACCCGTCGTGACTCATTCGTTTTTGCTTTAGATGATATGCCAGGCAGGATGTTTGAGAGCCAATTTATCTCCTCGCTCCGGGTGAAGGCTAGTTTGCCTGACCAGGCAAGAGCGGGATAGGAGTGGAGAACACCTGGAATAAGCGCCAGGATTTATTATGTTAGCTTATATGCAGTGCCGAGCCCAGCGCTGACTCCATCAACTGGTAAGGTTAATAATGCAGACATAACGGGATTCTCTGGCTGCCAACGGGGCGTAAGGTAGGGGACGCCAGATGAGAAGGCAAAAGCGCCACGAAACATCGCACACTGCGACAAGATGATCGGTGACTGGTTGGCGTCACCACGTGTCACGTGACTTTGGCGCCCCTCGCTCAGCAGCGCGCATACAGCTCCGCCGGCTACCTTTCGTGCGCTCCCCGTTATCCATACTTTGAATATCGTGTAGTATCCACATAAGATAGATACATCAAATTCAGAAGGTAGGTCCATCTACCGGGCTGCTCTCCCAATCCTACTTGAGTGAACAGCCATAACACGTGCGTCTCATGAATGGTGAACGATGATACCACATTTACAAACACGAACGGGCGGCGATTCATGCTCGGTATAAGGCCGGCACAGAAAAGGAATTGTTTCGTTATCCTTCGCGTTTCTGCATCAGTAAGCGTGCTGTATATCACTACTATCCTTCTATCGGCTGCTTTAGTACCCTTCGCCGAATATTGGCCCAGTAATGCGCAGCTAGAGCTCGCAAAGTGCTTTACACTTGAACGTCGCTGTGCCATAAACAAGTGAGCGACACTCAGAGCAGCAAAACAAGAGAATACCAGATTCTGACGGTGGTAGCCAGACAGCCTCCCTCTATCTCCGAATATATGGGTACCTATTACTAAGAAGCTGTGTAGAGTTAGGACCTCCATTATGGGTTGAACCCATTTGTATAATTCCACATGTACCGTATTAATTTCAAACCGTGAATCAGGCGAATACAGGCTACAAATATCAGGATTTTATGTCTACAAATCATTATGGGGTAATTGAAAAATGAGCTGCCGATTGAATACGTGTTATGTGTGGGGTATAGAATAAGTCAACAACAAACGAAGCAGCACGCAGATGAATATACCGCTCATCTCGGGCATCTCACTCTCACCGAGCTTATCAATCCCACTCAACTGTAGTCAGCCACTTCCAGGCTGCTTGACGCCATCCGCCAAATGTTTTTCGATTGTGCTATAGAGCAAGCAGAACTGAGTCCAAGTCTTTTATTCGCCGGTCAGATTTAATCTCACCTTTTCCCATAGCCTGCTCTTGAAGGCATCCAGTTCGCATAACTCTTTCTCGACTAGATCGGTTGCCTCTGCATGTGCCTTTTGAAGACTTGTAGAGCCATATGTAGGAATGTACTGAAGCTCAGTCGCTAACCCAAACAGCCTCCCTTGTTGCTGGATCCATGCCGCATTCTGGCGAGTATCCGCAAGGTCTGGTATACTACCCAACGACGTGTGGAGAAAATCGAGATGATCCGGCCACATAAACGCGACTGAAATCAGATCGAGCGTCTCTATTACTTCTTCGATGGCTACCTTCGACTCAGCTGGGGTAAGCGGGGTTGGATATTCTGCCGTAAGTTTAGGCGGGCAGAGCGAGAGTAGCTCGTCGTTGTTCCGGCCTCGTAGCTGTATCGTGCTAGAAGCGTCACTCCAAGTTGATGATTTGCTTGAGTGATACGTGTATGGGCTAGTCTCGTTGAGGACCCGATTCTCTGTGTATACAGTCTCTTGACTGCTTAGCCCCGCCCCTCCAGCGCCAGAGAACCAATTCAGAGCATTACTAGCTTCTAAACCCAGCATATACTCAGCTTAATACGTCATATAAATAGGCTGCATGTCTTACCTACGTCCTCAAACAGCTTCTCGTTCAGAGGAGGCGTACCAAATCCCTCGAATGAATGCACGTGAGATAGATGGTGCGAGGTTGATGATCTCGTTAAGGGGGCAAATGAACGACCAGCCATATGTGATTGAAAGTAAGGATATATACTGCGCTCTGAGTCGAAGTCTGGTGAACGTCTCGTTGGAAGACGAGCTTGTTGGTTGTGGCTGAACGTTTAACTGGCGATCAGAGGATATTTAACTCGTGGCGTCTATAAGATTGATGGGCGAAAAGCGAGGGTCTCGGTGATTCAAATATCCCCTTTACGCCCTCGAGGCGCTCTTATATGCAGGGCTAGCTGAGCGGCAAGATATGGTTCGGCTGTATGTTCGTTCGATTCAATCTGTGTTGTGATGCCCTCTACGGTGTTGGCCAGGTGGCGATCACCGGTACCTGATGAAGCCGATTGCCTCACAATTCGAATGAGCTTGCTCTGCGATGCAGTGCAGCACAGTGCCTATAGGCGAGGCAACGTGCCGCATTGCTGCCCATCTACCTGAGAACTGTCTCAACAACACTGATTGATGTCTGTTTCATCATCAAGCGCATTATTCCGCCAGAGTATAATAGTCCTTGCTGCGACAAAAAGCATGCGTTTGACCCCTATATGCTAATAGCTGTGTCTTTGTTTGTTGAGCTCAGCGCTGGATGATGAAAAAATTTATCCCACGTGGTGACTTTGCGGAGTGTGAACCACACGATGGCCTCGCGGAATGAGGTCATTCGTGACTGCTGTGCTTATAGATCCTACAAGAATATGATATGATTTCCTACGCGTTCTAAGAAACGTCCGGGGTTTGCTCGGAGAAGTGAAAAATACCACGAGGCAGACGCCAAAGCCACTGCTGCAGCGCGCATGTATGCTAGATAGGCGTCTGATGGGCAGCCTCAGGGCGCTTTTTTCATAGTGGCTATCCTTCTCTGGTGGAGCAGCGCAAGTGCCATGTGTTCTCTAGACGTGAGTGGAGGTCGGAGTGGTCGGCACTTACGTGGCAATCGTTGCCACCAAATTGAACAGCATATAGTCACAATTCCTAGTTCGTAGATACAAAACTCATTATCTGCTTTTCCCATTGGAGCGCATACACCGATTATAACACTTTACTTTGGAGGACTGCAGCAACTCAGGGGAAGGTCGTGTTCAAGGTTACAGGTGTCACAAAGCGGACCTCAGCACCGGGATTGGGCGTTAGGGGGGCAGATTCAATTGGCAAAGTGTTCGGCCCGATGGATCCGTCGCTCATAAAATGGCCACAGCAGGATCCGCTTCTCGTCTTTCAATTCAAAATTTACTCGCAATAGGAGGTACACAAGATATCCAATCACTAGTACTAGAGTAGTAGCCGTAAACAATGAGAGCTGGAACATGAAACGATACAAAGCAATGGTATATAAAACAGGAGATCGATGCAGCTAATAATAATATAATGTAATGCAAATGCCAGGGGAAATATGTGAGATGAAGATGCCATACGAACATTGAGGAGGTGTTCCGCATAATCAGGTCATGATCAAGTTGAAGTATTCGCTCATCGCCTGTGAGAATCGTGTTGAGCGGATGACCTCTGAGTCTGCTGAAACGGGAGAACCGGGTCATTACGTTGCTATATTCAAGCGAGAAGAAGATATGTACCTTATGCCAAAACCGGACTTGGATTCGTGCCAAACCATCGAGCTCTTGCTGGACCTGTGAACCCGCTGCCTTGCGAGTTTTCCTGATCAGAGCATCGTCATAGGATTCAATGTCGTCCAATTCATCCTGGAGTTTCTCGAGCTTCTGAATATGCTCAAGCAAGGGCTTGTTCTTTGCGGTAAAGGCTAGGCGTGGTGCGCCTGAGATAGGATCCGGAGTTCTGAAATCAAGATCTCGTGGGTGCTCGAAATCCACAACGCATTCGCCAAGCTCGAACACAATTTGTGCGATGGTAGATAGCGAAGCCTCATGAGCCAGCGTTCGTATCTTCAAGCAGGAGCGTTTGGGTGCAAGCTCGGCAGGCTTCAGTTCAGGTGTAGGCGGGCACTCCAAGTTATCGTCGTGCTCGCCAACTGAGTGAACGAGAGATGGTGCGCTGCCTTGCGAGGCAGGCGAGTCGGCCCGGCGCTGAGAGCCGCAGGGTTGAGCGTGCGCCAAAGCTGGTTCGTCGAAGAACCGTACACTGCGAGGGGACCGCGACCCACCCCTCATCCGAACCGTAGGAGACTGAACCTCAGCGGGTTCGATTGGAGAAGACTGAACCGTAGTCCAACGATCGCGAGTAGTGTATGCGCTATTTTGCTCGGCTGCCGTCGAGACAGAGGGTGCCTTGGTATAGTGTGTACGTGTACGGGAGGCTGAGCTGGATTGGGAGGTGGCTTGCCGAGAAGACCCAGTCCCGGAGGACTGAGAGGTAGAGGCGGCTTCGTAGCGGTATTGAGACATTGCGACTTGAGTACTGAAAGATGATGGGGGACAACTGGTAGATCAGTAGTTTACTTATACTCAGATAGCAGTGCGCGCATATACGAGACGTGCCCGTGGAACCTTCCGGCTGTTTGACTCATCGCCTTTTGCCCCTGAGAAGCGCCGATCCCTGTGGCAGAATCGGTAGCGTCT
>WSTJ01001959.1:0-10049 GCA_019623705.1 Ceratobasidium sp. 428 | reverse complement strand
TGACGTGTGATCGCCTAAGATTCTAAATTAAGCAATATTAAAGACGGAAGCAACCTCCAAAGTACCTTGTTTTTGTCTTCGAGTTCTTTTCGAAGGCGCGCAACTTCAGCCTGAAGCGCTAGTTCTTGTTCGTTTGGTTGCCTCTCGGTGACCATAGCAGCCAGAGAGGCGCCGGGGGAAAGCGCCTCAGCAATCGCGGGATCTACCAAAGCCGGGGCGCTCTCGACTGCTGAAGCGGACATTGGTTGACTAGACGAGCCAGGTGTAGAGGAATCAAGGGGGACTCGTGACGGAGCTGACTTGGAACGCGATCCCTTTGCTTTCCACTTTCCTTTACTTTGCCACGAGAATCGCACGCGGTCGGAGAGATGCACGATGTTGCTAGCCGGCTCTTCGTCACCGTCCGGGGCGTCCTCTCCACCGTTACTGTTACGCGCGCGCTTGCTGGGCTTGTCGCCTTCGTCACCGGTGTGCGGTCTTTTGGGGTCGCCGCGACTGGGGGGCACCGGGGGCATTAGCAGATCGTCGTCGTAGAGTAGAGGACTGGCGATTGGACTCGCGTCCAAACATGACTGACATAAGCTCGCGTAAGCGCCAGGATCACGTCAGCCGTGGCCCGCGTCGCCCTGTGCCGCGCTTAGCATTTCTTTTCCCAACGTCGACCACCATGTCTAACTCGGGCGCACGTAATATCGCTGGAGCTGGTGGCACCTCCCAGGGCAAGATCGCGCCTACCCCAGTCAATACTCCTCTCAACACCGCTCCCATTTCCCAAGGTACTCATTTACCAAAGCCGGTGGAGTGCATGCTAATGTGCATTCCGCGTAGGCCTCTCTCGTCCTACCGTCCCCGATACAATCGATGAAGACAACGATGACGATGGCGGTGACATCGAGATGACTGAACCCGACCAGGTAGCGAAAGGTATTTTCGACCTCGTGCAAGGTGCGTGCTCCAATCTCCGTTACAGATAGCGCAACTGAGTGGCGCATCTATGCTTTGAATCAAATTCGTGACTTGCTTCAAAAATTTCTCATCCCTTTAGGTAAACTTGCTGGGTTGGTCGGCAGATCTTCTGGTTATATAGAGAGCCTGCCGCCCAAGACTAAACGCCGCGTTGAGGGACTCAAGGGTGTGCAAGTCAAGTACACCGAGCTTGAAGCTCAAATGAAACGAGAGATGCTTGAGCTGGAGAAAAAGGTGAGCATAAACGCCTTAGAAGATACACAACGACCGATTTCTCGCACAGTATCTTGAACTGTCCACCCCCGTTTTCGAACGTCGTCGTGCAATTCTTTCCGGCGAATCGGAGCCAACCGACGAGGAAGTGGCAGCAGGAGAAGCTGTTACAGCAAAAGATAAGGAAGATGAAGATGAGGAAGACAAGGAACTCGCGGCGACGCTATCTAAACTCACCACGGACAAGAACACAAAGTCGATTCAAGACACAAAAGAAGACGAAGAAGACGACGCGAAAGGTGTCCCGCAGTTCTGGTTAACGGCATTGAGAAACCACCCGCAGCTACAAACGGCTATAACCGAGAGGGATGAGGAGGCGCTGACACATCTTTCGGACATTAAGTACGTCTCAAGATTAGCCTAGACTCCAAACCCAATGCTAACTGGATCACTGACTTAGGATACGCTACCTGGATGAGCCCGACCTAGGCTACAAGCTCATATTTGTGTTTGACGAGAATCCATTCTTCGAGAATAAGGAGCTCGAGAAGTCGTACTTTTACCAGGTTAGTCAATTGTCTTGCGGCATTTGGGTTACACATATTGATATGGCGTGTACGAGAAGAAAGAGCTCAGTTATGGTGCCGAATACATGTACGAACGCGCAACAGGTACCAAGATCAAATGGAAAGAAGACAAAGACTTGACCAAGACTATCGAGATCAAGAAACAACGGAACAAGAGTAAGTCCAATTATAGGATACATGCGCATACACTCACCCCTTCCAGGTACCAATCGCACGCGTCTCATTCGTCGAACTCAAACCGTTCCTTCTTTCTTCGACTTTTTCGCTCCGCCTCTTCCGACGTCGACTGACCCCGACCTTATCGCGAGCGGTCAGGCAGTTGATGCGGATGAATTGTCCGAGGAAGAGATGGATCAGCTCGGGGAAAAGTTAGAGGTGGATTACCAGGTTGGAGAGGACTTGAAGGAGAGGGTGAGTTATTTTATTGAATTCATCGATACCTGGGGTGGGAGCAGGTGGAAGACAATTAGCCAGATGGAAAAGAGTCTAAAAATAATCCGAGTGATTGATGGAGTTTGATCTGCAAGATGAGACGAAAATGGCGTAGTGTCTTTGCTTCTCTTCTACCTCTATTTCCCCGCATTCGTCTTACTGTACATGGCCACGTTCTTAACCACGCCTGTGCTCTAGGTCATCCCACGCGCCGTCGATTACTTTACCGGCAAGGCACTACGGTTCGACCATGATCTGTCCGATTACGAGGATGAGGATACTGAGGTAACGCACATCTCCCTTTATGCATAGAGTTTAATGCTGATGTAATCACGCAATTTCTTACTTGGCCTCTAATTAGGACTCTGAGGAAGACGAGGACTCGGATTCTGACGATGCACCACCAGTTCGCCGTGCGCCTACCGGACCCAAGAAGAAGGGTGAGGCCGAAAAGGCCGAGGAGTGCAAAAACCAGTGATTGGCGGGCGAGCCGAGTGAGCCGATTCTGATGGGACCGAGGCGCGTTTTGTTTGGTCCGCAAAAACATGTGTGTATGCGTGGACAAATGAATTATTTATTGCAGTGAATTGGAACGTGGGCCAAAAAGTGGGACGATCTTGAGTTTGGTGAGTGTTGTGAAGTCGTACAAGCCTCTGGAAACGAGGGGGACGCTGGCACGTTTATCCCCGACAGCTGGCCAGGCCGCTACGACAAAGCTACAGCTCTATCCATCACTGCGAACACACCGCAAGCCTCGTAAAGGTCCAAGTGCGCAACTGGACGAGTCACGTTCAAACTCCTCCGCGGACTTGAAATCGCCTGTTCCGGTAATGTGACACCAAAGCTCCAGGTCTTTGGGCTCGTTGTCCCCGCTAATTGGCCACTGGCCTTGTGTTGGCCCAGCTCGACGTACCAGAATAGGCTCTTTACTAAGGCAAATCTGCCAAGTACAATCACGTATGTCACACTTGCACCCAGTGTTCATCGCGAGTTTGGCCACACTCCCTTCACTACCACTAGTCTTCACCCTGTTGACATCGTCGTACGCTGCATGGACCATTCCATAGCCTCCTGCTTCTCTGGCGAAAGCCTCGTTCGAGTTTGCTTATAAGCTGGGGTGAACGAGCGGGGGGAGGTTAACCTCCCACCGCTTCCACATCGCGTCTAGCTATCTCGTGCTGCTGTGCATCCCGTCTGACCTCGACGCCAACCCCAGAAGTCCATATCGCTTTTCATCTCATCAACTACAATGCCTGTCTATCACTCTTCCCCTGTGCTCGGATATACCTCCGAGCCCCCCATGCCCACCTACAATGTTAATCGTACACCTGCCCCCGGTACCCCGGCCGGCCCTATTAACTCTCCCGGCAATCCGTTCGCCCCCCAGAGTCCCCCGCTTGGCTCTCCTTATATGAGTCACGCGTTCCACTCTTCGAGTCCTGTTCACTCTGACTACGATGTGTCGGCTGGATTTGATAGCCTTAGCGTTGGCAACATTAATTTCTCCCCCGGTCAGCCTGTACGTACATTATTGTTGACTTCGGCCGCCTAGCTAACTATAGTCTCAGACCTTGTTTGGATCCTCGAGCCCTGCCAACGTCCCTCGCTCCGTGTTGGAGCCTGTATGCCCCAGCTCTACTGAAGCCAACCGGTTCATTAAGGACACGCTCGACCAGCTACGCTCCCGTGGTACTCAAAACGGGCGCGGCCCTGCGCCTATCAGCCATATGCCCCCGCCTCCTGCTGTACCGCTTGGCACGATGCTTCCTCTGCTTGCTCCCCAGCCCAGGCGTGTGCTTAGTATTCCAAACTTCGATGTCGCCCCAACCATCCCATTGCCCGAATCGCCTCAGGCCAGTCCCGAAGCACCATCAGCTACTGGCACGTACTCAAGCTACCAGCCATATTCTGCGCATAATCTGGATGGTCCTATGGTTAAGGCTGAAGAATCCGAAACCGAGTTGTGCTTCTCTACCTCGAGTCCTGGAGAAGACTCGCACGATTTGAGTAGTCAAGCCTTGCCTCGCACCACTTCTCCCCGCGGCATCCTCAGTAGCCCCGAGCGCACTTCAGCACCCGCGCCTTCGCTTAACGCGATGCCTTTGAGGGACACTCAGCTTGGCTACCAGTATACTGGTGTCGATTCGGTCGTGTTGGAGCATACTGGTGTTCCTCGCACTGGGACACTTCCCGATATCAGCCCGAGGTCATTGCCGTCTGTACCTTCATACGAGGAGCAGATTGCTGAAGTAGTAAGTGGATTGTCGGCACACCATGTCCGGCGCTAACGCTCATCCGTTTCAGACCAAGGAGAGCCCTTCCACCACCGCTCCTAACACTCCATCTCGCGCTCGGGTTGCCTTTGCCCCCGTTCAACCCACTGTGCAAGAGACTGCCGCAGCGGAGTTCTCTTTCATCCATCGCTCGGGAAGCCCTACGCCTCCTCCACGGTCGTCTCGCACGGGCACCACTATCACCGTCAACGCAGCTCATACTATCGGTACCTTCATCACTTACATCCGTACCACCAACAAGGCCAACGTCGATTCGTTCAATGGGTTAGTCTACCCCCCGGTCCCAGAGCGCCAGAAGACCGCGTTCAGCGACAACTTCGGCGTCAACCCGAAACAAGCGTTCGTATCCGTGCCCGCTCCAGCTGGCGGTCGCGCATATAAGTTGGCAGTCATTCCCTCCCATCGGTCTCTGCTCGCGGACAACAGCGACGAGATGCCTCATTCTGCGGCCAACACTCTCCCTGAAATAGTACGCAATCCCACCCCGGGATACCAAGCTGATTCCGAGGATCATGCCCTCCCATCGATTCGGGCCCTCCACCTGCCTACTCTGCAGGTACCCAAGCGCGTAAAGCATGTTACTTTCGAAGAACCAGTCAACCCCGCTCGCTCGTTCCGTGAGCAAGCGTCGGAGCTGCGACGTGCTATAGAGGATGAGGAAGCCGCGCAGTACAATGGCGACGACGAAAGCTCCGGCGACGAGCGCAACTATCTGTGATAATATTGTCAGTGGCTCCGAGATTTTATTCAGGTTGTAGGACGCTTCGTAAAAGTACTCTCGCTCTTTTCAGTCAGGTTTTTTCAGGTGTTTATATGGTACCAGCCGCTATGGTATGGATCACTGTTAATTGTCTCCACCTATTGCATTCTCCCAACCGCTCGTTTATTTTGTTATCTATGTGGAAAAATCTTGGAGGCATTTGGTCTCTACGGCATGCTCCTTCATACTTTCCCCTTATGTATTTATGGCATCTATCGATGTTCCTGGCACGCTCTTTTGTAGTCTTGTCTACTCAGCGCCACTTTTATCCTGTTTGTCGCCCTAGTCTCTCGTTTATCCACTCTGTATCAATGAAACTTATAGACTCAAAGTAGTGGAATAGTTCTCTTGCTTTGCTTTGCCTTAAGGTCACACAGGTAGCAGACCAAATGCTCAAGAGTTTTGGCGCCCGGCCTGGTGTAGCCTAACTCTAGCGTGTTCATCCAGCAATTTGAGTACTTAGGAATTCATGCAAATTGAAGGCATATAGTATCTACATCGCGAGAGCATAGCAAGAAACTTCGGCCCGTTTGGTTCTTACATCATTCGCATATATGCAACAGCCGTCATCCAATAAAGGGGAGAGATGGTGCCGTTAGTCACACATTCCGGTAGAGAAATCAATGTTGCACTTACAAAGCATGACAGGAGCCCAGCCTCTTCATAGGTGCTGCGTCTGCACCGGCTGGACTCCCCCGTTGCCCAGGATGCGCCCAAACCTGTTTTTGTTCGGCGTCCCCCCGGTGGTCCTTTTATTGTCATTTTTTTTCTTTTCTGTTTTAAATAGTTCTGATGACGCTTTATGGACTCTTTTGATTCTTTTTTTCGGAGGGGGGGACTTTTTTGTTACGGGTGGGCGGCCCTTGTTTACTGGGGTTATATCCCTCTTTTATGCCTCTTTTGCGTCTTTTGGTGGCTTATAGCTCTTTTAAGAGATAGTTCAACGCCCTGTAAGGCAGGGCCGAGAGGTAATAGGGGGGAAGAGCGGTGAGCCAATGTCAACAAACAACACATCAAAGCCTAACGTAGACTCACGGTTGGGGGTGTTGAAGGTCACCGAAAAGAAAGATAGAGTATAGTCAAGGTTGGGGGGATGAAAGTGGTCGTGGTGGATGAGTGAAGAAGAGACGACCGCCAGTTCAGACTTATATACCCCTAAACAAGTGCCCCTGGCAAACATGAGCATACTGAGGCGCTACACAGACGTCTCGTTATGGAAAGTGGCAAATAGGGTCACGGTCTAGAGCGTGCCCCTATCCCCATTCTTGCTAAGCCAACATTCAGCGAGCCTTGTAGCCCTCAGAACTAGGCTGTATGCGCCAAGCTTGCGGCATGTAAGCAGCCTGAAAGGTATGTATTAGACATCAACAAATGCCGACGTCACAAACTCCAGGTGAACGCTATAAGATTTCTGAGTATTTGAGAGTAAAAACAGCGTAAATATCTGCTGTTTGAGTCGAAAGTTAGCCAGACCCACCAACTTCGCTAATCTTGTACGACGTTGCTCTCAACTCAGCGTTGAATATGCAGATACTAGATCTGGAAGGTGGCAAAACATTTTGCGCATGACTTTCCCAGCTCAGCATGAACCACCTGGATCAAGTTTGTCCCTTCCAGACTCCAGTTCTTCCTTCGAGCACAGCCACCTCCTATAGCACCAAAACATCCCTTCACGGCACGTGACCATTTGTTAGACTTGGTTAGCGTACTGTTCACGGTTTGCTTCTTGATGGACATACCGGTAGTTACATCTTTAGATAAGAGTCAAACGTCGGTTCGTACAGTTAAGTATACGCGCTTCATGTGAATATCATTACTAAACGATGACAGTCAAAGCACTATTGCGTTCATCTCGCCTGCTCTAGTATTTGGTCGACTCGCTGAGACAGATATTCGAGTGTGTAAGAGAACCGCTTTACTCAGCAGCTGTCATGTCTCCCACAGCAGCCGGGAAAACCCTCTGTAGATCTCTCCAGTCAACTCATGGACACCAGAGCTTCTTCACGCGCCAGTCTGGAGCAACGTGGTCTTCCTCAAGCTTCCGCCCAACTTGGCGAGTGGCACCAATGAACGCGCGGGGCATCTGAACCCACCAGCCCGTAGCATCTGTACCTTGGACGTGTAAAACAATCATCCGTACGAAATGATGGGGCATAATGTACGCATGAACAGAACGCGAAGGATTAGCAAATACAATTCGCTCTCGAGGACTGAAACACCCATGCTTGACCGGCAATCGGGCCAAACTCGAGCCGAGAGCGTCGGGATATTCCAGGACAGGAGGAATCGCGTACCTCGAGAGGAAGGTCGGCTATACGACGGCCGCGCTTCTTTGGTCTCAAGTCGACAGGATTGGAATACGCACCACGAGTATTTAGACAGGATGTATGCGTACTTGTTCGCCAAAATTCCCATCCACTCCTTTTCCTTTCCTTCTTTTACACATTATGGTGCGTTATCTCGCGGCTGCGAGCATCTTCGTCGCTAGCACCACCATCGTCCGTGGGGCAGACGATAATAGTACAATCACCGCCAAGTTCGAAAAGGCCAACACAACGGTCGTACCGGCTATCGCCAAGGTCCCACAGCTTGTCTGGAGCGTTCTTAACTCGGTTGTCGGTGGGCGGTTGTATACAAACGGCGCTCCCTTTTCGCGCCCGTGTTTTGCGAATGGAACGGCGGCGGGGAGTGCGAACGTAAATGCCTGTGCGGCAGTTCAGAGCAATTATTTGAGCAACGTGTATCGTGCTGATAATTTTGGGGCATACATCAATGTGAGCTGGCTTGTTTCGGAAGGTTTAGAGGGAGGATGAAGGCTGATGGATATGCATTGTAGACGCAATGGGAGACTTGCCAAAAGACCCAGGCCAACTGCTACCTCGACTACACCAATCCTGCCAACGCAGCTGCGTTCACCCCACCCATGTCATGTGCACAAGGCAGCGTATCGTCCTACTACGTGAGCCTCACCCTAGGTTACCTCCATCTTGAAGAGGGGGCTAACAAACAAGCAATTGGTAGATCGACGTACGCAACTCTGTTGATGTTATTGCCGCCTTTGTGTTTTCGCGAATGACCTCGGTCCCCTTGGTGGTCAAGAACTCGGGTGTAAGCATTCATCTCAGCCGTGTACCCTCGAAGAAGTTGACCCAATTCCGAAAACAAGCATGATTACGAGGGCAGATCAAGCGCCCCAAACGCGCTCACGCTCTGGACACACAACATCAAATACGTGCGTTATTCCTATTAATTCTTACTCCACGAAATTCAACTCACCTAACCCCTATTTTTTATAGATCGACTACAACACCAAGTTCAAACCCGACCTATGCCCCTCAGCAAAAGCAGTCCCAGCCGTAACATACGGCGCGGGCCAAGACTTCGCCTCACTTTACTCATTCGCCGAAGAACACAACATTACCATCCTCGGCGGAACGGACAAGACCGTCGGCGCGGCCGGAGGATGGGTCCAAGGCGGCGGCCACGGTATCCTATCCAACACGCTCGGACTCGGCGTCGACCGCGTACTCCAATTCAAACTCGTCACGCCCGACGGAATCCTACGCACCGCCAACGCGTGTCAAAACGCGGACTTGTTCTGGGCTTTGCGCGGTGGAGGGGGTGGGACGTTTGGTGTTGTGCTCGAAGCGACGAGTCGAGTCGAACTGAGGAAGATTCTGACCTAGGCGGTGTTTGTCAAGTTTAATCCTGTGACGGCGCATGTTGTGGCGTATATGAGTGCGATTATTGCGAATTCTGTCAAGTGGGCCGAGGATGGATGGGGTGGATACGTTAGTGTGAGTAGGTCCGGGTGTGGGAGGTGCGTGTATGCGCTGACGGAGAGTTTCTACAGCCGAATTATGCAATTTTTGCGACGCCCAAGTTGAATAGAACTGAAGCCGAGGCGTCTATGGCGCCGCTCACGCAAATCGTCGCCTCGTTCGGGTCAGACGTAATCAAAAACGAGTTTTCGTCATACGATTCGTTCCTACCTTTATTCAACTTTGTCGTCGCAAACGCAGCCGCACCCGTCGGACGTCCATTCACAATGGCCACCCGCATCATCCCCGCCTCGAATTTCGCAACGGCCGACAGTCGCAACGCGCTTCTCACAGCAATACTGGCAGCTTTCAGTACAGTCGGCGGAGCAGCGCAGATCATGGTGACAGCTCCGTACAGCTACAACGCGACGTCTACGTCTGACGTTTCGGCCACACCGGCTTGGCGCAACGCACTTTGGCACACGCTCCTTGTTGGATTTTGGAATTTTAATTCAACGGCTGAGCAGCAGGTGGCGGTGTATGGTACTGTGAGTTCTGCGGCGGATAGGTTGAGGGCGATTACGCCTGGGAGCGGGGCGTATCAGAATGAGGCGGATGTGAGCGAGCCTGATCATGAGAGTGAGTGTTGTTATTTTTTATTTATTTATTTATTTATTTTGGTGGGTGGGGATTGACGAGTGTGATATGGTTTGGTAGATTCGTTTTGGGGGTCGAATTACTCGAAGCTTGTGTCGATCAAGAGGAAGTATGATCCCAAGGGGCTGCTTGATTGCTGGCACTGTGTAAACTGGCAAGGAGCGAGCAATGAGAGGTATCAGTGCTATACGCAGTCGGGTTAGCCGGGGACTTTTCATTTTGCGTCATTCTTTTATGCGAGTTCGATCATTTGGTATTTTTATAGCGTCATAATACTAGTTTTAGTCTCAAGCACGCGTAGTTGTCGTCAGAGCACGGCGGCCCGGTGTTTAGTCAGAGGGGAAAGAACACCGAGCCGGACAAGATAAGGTCGGCCAAG